>CM060658.1:2516675-2714175 GCA_030686955.1 Odontamblyopus rebecca | reverse complement strand
AGTAAAACGGTGCACGGGATTTGTTTTTTCTCTACTAAACTAAAGGTAAAAGGAGCTGTTAACTGGAAAACTACCACTTTATGACATCACAAGGTGGAACAGGGCGCTTTGGGGTTTGTATTTAGACAGAATAATAATAAAGGTTTACTCAAATACTCAAACACGAGTCACTTTGGCCTAATACAGGACCTTTAAGTGGAGGATAAATAGTTTTTACTTATTTATTACTTTTATGCAAATTATATTATTCAAAAGTGACAAAAACTGCACGTTGACGCATTTTTAGAATCGCGTTACTGTTTTTAGTTAATTGTACTTTTGTGAGTCGCTTTTTTAAACTTGCACTTTTTTGTACTTGCACTTGTAATTGAATATTGAATAAAAATCATTCCAAATAATCCCAGTCTAAATTGCCAAAGCAAAAAAACTGCTCAGATTGTGGTTTCAGGCGAGTTCATTCAACTTAACTAAAACACAGACCTAAAAGAAAAGAAAAATACGCTAAAAAGTAACGAGTAAATTTTTTCATCCATACACTGTAAACCCGAACGCTCAAAGTCATTAAACAGATTAAGTTGTGCGTACTTAAAGTTTTAGAAATAGTCCCACTAACTTAATTATGTCGAGTCGCTGTAACATTTTCTTCTTTTTGAGTCATTTCAACTCATATTAAAGCAAAATATTGTGGGTATAACTGAGCATAACTTCAAAACGCAGATGAGGTACAACCTAGAATGAAGTAATTAAATTTATTTATTTATTTATTTATTTATTTATTTATTTATTTAAAAAGGACAATGCATATTCATGAACATATACTTAAACGTAAATATGTAAATACGCCAGAATTAGCCCAAAGGCGACTTTACATCTGTGGTCCCTGCAGGTCAGAGAGATGGAGACATACAAACATAAAACAACTTCGCACTATAGACAAACATGGTAAAAACAGCACAATAAGACACAATAATGATATACAAACTGACACTGACATAGAAGCACAACATCAGTGATCACAGATCTGATTTCTCTGAAGCCATCGGTTCAGATTGGATTTAAAAACACTGAAAATGGTCGAGTCTCTTATTGCAGCTGGGATGTTCCAGATTTCTGTTCCCTTAACTGATAAAACCTGCTGACTGAATGTTGTGCGTCCATCAGGTTTCACACAGTCGCCTCTAGTAAAGGCTCTTGTGTCCCTCCCACTGGTTCTGGATTTGGGCAAAATGAATTCACCCAAAGGCGGTGGGGCAAATCCCTTTAAGACCTTATACACCGAGCAGGCAAGTTTAAATTTTCTAAAAATTTCAAAACTTAAAATTTCTGAAGTATGAGACAATGATGAAAAGATAAAGATTTTCTGTCAAATATTTTTAAGGCTTTTTTAAAGAGTGATTCTATTGCTTTTAAGGTTGCCCTGCTCGTCAGTGACCAGTTAGTAACACAAAAGTCTTGTTGTTTCAAATAGGGATGATTTAAAAAAGCGCTAAAACACAATATAATTTCAACATTATCGCGTCGTATTAACTGCAAATGTTTGAGTTGGGGGTGAATTGCGCACGTTTAATTCAGCTCAGCAGGTACGAGCAGCCGTCCAACCTTTTAAGTTCATCTACTTAAAATAACTGAGGGAATCGATTGCCTCTGTTTTTTTGAAGTTCTGGTCATTTCTTCAGGTTTACAGTGCGGCGAAGCATAAATCTGACCCGTCCTAAGAGTCGCACAGTGAATTATTCCTCAAACTGAAGCGGTTTAAATCCCGTTCTGACCTGGAGGGACGTCTTGTACGGCTCTTCTCCCCACGTCCACCTCTCCTGTGTCTATGGTGTTGTTTTCTACCAGGTACATTTTACCTGCAAAACAAAAAGCCGGGGATTAGTCAAAGAGGAAGAAATACATACGAGAAAACATTATTGACACAATCGAACAAATAAAAAGCACAACTGGGTATTACCGTTTAAATACTGCCCCTTTCCCTTAAGTGTATTTCCCATTTTTTCCATTTTTCTTTTTGTAGTCTCAAGATAAAAGTCAAAAGTTCCACGTTATAAATATTATTAACTATAAATTGTGTAACAGTGGGCGCCTCTCTGTTGTTATGTCTTTTTCCCATTCTTTTATTTACTCAATTACAGTTACAATTAGTGGTTTGGTGTACTGTACTGTGTTTGTTTCCATGGAGATGGCTCAGTTTAATGTCATTTTGTGGAGCATTCCAGGCAAAACAAAACACCAACATCTCAATGGAGGCAAGAATGTTTCATCTCAACCACAAGACTTGCATAGTTCCCCTTTAAGCTTCAAATTAGTCGCGTTACTTAAAAAAAATGAGCAGAAATCTTGTTAATAAAACTATGATCTATGTCACAGGTGTCAAACATGCGGCCCGGGGCCCAGATCCGGCCCTCCAAGACCTTTAATCTGGCCCTCGGCTGATTTTCTATTAAAATATTTTAAATTTTCAGATTTTTCTGGTAATTTTCTGCGCATCTTAGCATAGCAGCGTCTCCAGTGCTTCTGTGCGTGGCACCTCCACCAGACAAATGAAGACCTGCCTCTTTCCAAACGCTCTTAAAGGACGATCGTTTTGACTGTTGATCGTGACCCTCATCAGCAAAGTGTCAAAAATGAGAAAAGTGGAGCTGAGTTCAGGATTTTCCAAGAAAAATTGACTAATTCTTATTTGTTCACAGAGGTGAATGGGAAACCTGTGCTTGGTGTGTTTGCAACAAGTGGCGGCGCTCAAGGAATATGATCTTAAACACCACTACGAGACACTGCGAAAAATACAATAACTTGAACAGAGAATTGAGAAGACAGAAGATAAACGAATTATTGCTGGGACTGAAGAAACAGCCGTCTGTTTTCACCCAGGGGCCAAGAGGCTACTGATGCTGCTGTGAAAACATAATAGCATAATATTATAATATTTTATCAAATAAAATCAAATAAAAAAGATTTCTGTAATAGATTTGCATTTCTCTGCACAAATATTTGGACTCATTGCTATTTTTTGGGTATATATGCCATGGGTTTTCCGGCCCCTTTGGGATCAAAGTTGGTTGTATACGGCCCCCGGACCAAAATGAGTTTGACGCCCCTGATCTATGTTATGATGTTGTTTTCTCATCAAAAACATACCCGGAGTTGTGTTTTGTTTCCTTTACACGCAAATCTTTACAAACTCTTAGGATGAGGCTGATAAAAGACGACTCAAAGACGTGTGAACAAAACAAAACTCAACTCCAGGTATGTTTTTGATGAGGAAACAACATCATAACTGTGGCTTAAAGCTCACAAGAGTCCAGTTTGCGTAAAATAGCAGCAGTTCCTGAAATTCCTTGTGACATTATATTGTGACGAGAACGCGGTGGTTTATCTACACCCCGGTCTGAACAGTAACTATATCCAAATAAAATTGAACACAGATGCTTGGCTAAATATTTATTGTGTTGATCATAAATCACAGGGAAAACAGCAGCCGCCCAAAGCCGAGCAGTGTGTAAATCTTCTGGACTTTATGGACAATATGGCGTTCATATGGGGAGCTTTTATTGTGGCGAGCCAAGAGCGGCCGTGTGGGTTTACATAAGCAATTCACTTAAAGTTTCATTTTATTATGTCTCATTTATTTATGAATATATATTTTTGGTTTATTTGTAGCACCACACGGCGCAGATTCTTTTTGAAACGCAAAATGTCCGTGTTTCTTATCACGCACAGTTGCTTTTATCGTTTAAAATATATAAACTTGGGGAAAAAATGCGAAAAAGGGAATGTGAAATCACCCATGGCGCTGTGCTCCAGTCAAATGAAGCTCACCGAGGTTAGCAGTTATGGGGTGAATTTGGAGCCGAGTATAAAATGGTGAAATTAAAACTCCAGGGGGTTAATATGAACATTTTAAGACCAAAATGCCGAGCCTGACAGCAGTAGTTACACAGAGAGAGGCCACAGAGTCAGAGCCGATGGACCCGGAAGCGTGTCCCTGCTTACTTCCTCTTTGGAACGCAGCGACTTTTTTATATATGGGTCAATGACGCCTGTCGCCTGTTTGTGTTTAATGAACAAACTACGACACTGTAAAATGCATAAAATGAAGAAAAACGCCTAAAGAACCGTTCACCCAAGTCGACTTTGCCATAGCCACAGAATTCCTGCTGTTATTAGTCGCACCACATGATGCACGGTCGCACCACATGACATTTTAACACTTTAAGGACAAAAAACATGCAGAATAACTAATAATTTCTGAAAAAAAATCATTTGGTTTAATGGAGGTCAAAGGTGCTACAGAAATGTGGTGAATTATTATGAAATTTGAGCCCTTTTAACTGAGGAAATTGCGACTGGACAGCGTCACGTAACAGACCCATATACAGTACAGTCTATGGCCAGACCAAAGCTCCACAGTGCAGCTTTAAACCTCACACACAATAACAACATTTCGGTTCACGTCTATCTTTTGCATGGCTCTGTTGCGTCCATATTTTGGTCTCTTTTGTATCTTCCACTCTGTCTGCTGCACCTTTGCACATTTGTCAGGTGTAAAGCCGTTTGTATGAAAGTGTAAGGAGGCTTCAGCACCTCCTCGGCGTCCTGTGCGTTTCTAAAGGAGGCTGTTTACCAGAGCCCGAGTGTTAGACCGCACCATCTGCCACTGCTCAACAACACAAGGAGGTTATACACATATTCTTAGAACCACTTTATGGGGTTATGGGGGGTCTTTTTTAATTACGGTTAAGGTTTACACTTTATTGTCATTATCCTCGGCATTTGACCCATCCTTTCTCAGGGTTAAGCTAATTCTACATGTAAATCCATCAGTACTTACTTAATCAAACTTGTAATCAAAGGTGCTTTGTGTAACTTTTCTGATTCAGGGTCCTGAAAATGCTGTTTGCTTTGTCTCGAACGTTTCGCAGTCCGATACTGAACTGTTCTGTCGTCATGGAGACCAAACCAGGCCAAGTTACAGGTCAGATCTGTGGAGAGGCGACCCCGCTCACAGTCAGAACGCCTGTTTTTCTCGGTGTTTTTGAGCTGTAAAACCACCTGTAAATGAATGAATTAGGAGTGTACTGATATCACTTTATTGAAAACCGATACGAGTACGAGTACAATCATTTCTGTACTTGCCGATACGATACTTTACCAATCTAATTTAATAAACCAGGAAAAAAAATACAAACAACCCTGATATTCCCTCTACACACCAGGCTGTCTCCATAAGAAGAACTTTGAACTTTTCTTTCATTTTATCATTATTATTATTTAATTTAGCTTGGATTGAGAGTGAGAAACGTCATTTGAATATGAAAATTTGACAATAAACTTTTTGAATCTTGATTATAACTCGTTTAATGCAGTTTTGTGCACATTTGTTTACGTTTTACAGAAACAAAACTTAAAACCACATGGCTCATTTGCATACAGTATAAGCGCTGAAAAAAACCCGGAAAAGGAAACGACACAACATGAGTGTTCTCTCTGTGTCAGAGGATGTTCTGCTGATGCTGTTCTGTGCGCATGTCGTTGGTTCATGTTAAACTTGTCACAGATCGTACGAGTGCAGCGGCTCTTTCACTGACGTCGCTACAGTCGCTTCATTAATGTTTCCGCTGGTTTCTCATAACCGGGATTCTGGATTATTCCGGATACTGAAACCCGGATAATGCGGAATGTGTCGTGTAATAGTGGTATTGGTGCGCGGTGTCTGCAAATGTTTAACAACTACGAGTTTATTATGGAAGTATCGGGCCGATATCCGAGAATTAATGTAAGGCAGAACTGTTTAATGCCGTACTGTGGGACATTCCTGGCAGAGCAATGACGTATCCATAGAAACAAGCAAGTTACAGTGCACCTTTAAGTAGAAATTATTCTGGAAAATCTTCACCCGCTTCAATCGTATTCGGGTAATTCAAAAATGAAGATGCACAGCGTTTTATTACCGCTCCAAGTCACTTTAGAATACTTTAACTATCTGCCAAAGAGGTTTTTTTTCGCACGGCTCAGTTTTGATTCGCGCATTGCCCAAGGACACAACAGCAGCACCGGTCGGAGCTGATATGGAACTGTCAAACGCACGGTGATGAGGCGCCCACTGCACTGCCGCTGTTCCCCTGACTCCTTTACACGACCTCAGATCATGATTTTCCTTTTTTTTTTTTTTCAATCTCAAATATTCACTCTCTGCATTTGTGTGGATGGCAGAGACTAAAATAAACGGCTTTCGTACAGACTTTATGACGAGCACTTGAACTCACCACGAGCCCGTGCACTGTCTCTGCCTTCTTCTCCTCCACTGCTGACAGCCACTTCACTGCACTCATACACTGCAGGTTAAATAATGTACCATTACTCTGAATAATATATCTTCTATTTAAATTCATATGGCATCGAATTTAAGATATTTCTCCCCAGAGCTGTTATGAAGGAACTCTTGTCAGGGCTTGATTTATGTCCCATGGTAAATTAGGTTAGTTTAGTTTTTTTATTTGAAAGGACAATGCACAGAGACATTAAGTGCAAAGACGAAGATGTTCTGCGCCAGATTAAAATTAAAATAATAAAAAAAATCATTTAAAAGTAATATATGCTCTGCAAAAAAGGATTTTCTAGCATATTTAAACTGACTTGAATTAAGCAGATTCATCTTAAAAGATCAATTTTAAGAATTTTCTTACTTAATAAGATGAGATTTTTTTTACTTGTTTCAAGATATTCCATCCTGATTTATCTTATCTCGATATTACAACTTATTCTAAGCACTTTTTATATTAACTCAGTCCAGGTTAAGCCTCTTTAACTTCCTTCTCAAACCAATAAGGTGAAAAATCTTGCCATAAATACTTGAAACTTGTGTTTTCTGCTTAGAACAAGATTCATATTTCGTCTTGTTTTAAGAAAACTTGGTAAGTGAAAATTTCTTACTGCACTGGCAGAAAATTTCACTTAAAATAGGGCATTTTTACCTCAAATTTGGTATTTTTTCTTATTTTTGATAGGCCTTTTTTGCAGTGTGTAACTCTTCTTTCTTTTTTTCCTTTTTTAAAATTTGCTCCTCTCATAAAAATGCACAGGAGTTCAATGAATAACAATATATAATAGAAATGTGCATAATACAATTTACAATTTATCACTTTCTAGTTGGTATTGTTTTAAATTCTTTTGTTTTATACATTCTTTTAAATCATAAAATAGTTTGACCTCCTTTTAACTGATTATCTTGAGTCCCAGAGCTTCACCCCTTAACAAAGACACACATCTGTTTAAAGGTGCATTGTGTAACTTTTCTGGTGCAGGGTCCATCAAACACTTTTCTCCAAGGAGATGTTATGGCAGGAATGTTTCACAGTGCAGCATTAAACCTTTCTATCTTCATGGAGACCAAACCAAACCAAGTTCCAGGTCAGCTCTGTGGAGAGGCGACCCCGCTCACAGTCAGAACGCCGTTTTTTTTTTGCATTTTTGAGCTCTAAAACCACCTTCTAATTGAATCACGTAAGGCAGAACTGTTTAATGTCACACTGCGGAACATTCCCGGCAGAGCAATGACACCTGCGTAGAAACAAGCAGCTGACGGACCCCCAACGAAGCAGCACCAAAACAGCTGATGCTTGAAATTAAATCTCCTCTATTTTTCATCCACTGGCGTAAACGCAGATACTTTTTGCAGGTCTTCTGACTGTTTCCTGCTCTGAACGTGGCTCATAACGTCTGTGATTCTACAACGTTTTTTAAGTTTCAATACCCCTGACTTCATGAATATTCCATTTGTGTGATTTCTAAACCCAGATTTATTCATAAGTCAAGTGGCTTTATTCTGTATCTAAAAATAATGGAGTAATGTGTGATGGAACTGTCACCCTGACCGTGGACTCCATTGAAATAACAGGTTAAAGCCCCACTTCGGAACCTTCTCGATGGAGACAGGTATGTTTTATGTAACGCTAATTAAAGGCTGGGCAACACTAACTGCGCTAAGGTAGATTAGTGGATACAGAAGAAGATGGTTCGTGAAGGAGCCTGAGGTGCAAATGAAGTACAGACCATAAAAATTTGAGTTAATGTATATTGAGTTGAACTTTTTTTCCACATAAATACACAGTAATAGTCGGGTAATAACCAACAAAGGGGAAAAAAAAACAACACAAAACAACTGACAAAAGGTCAGCTCTCACTTTTCAGTTTGAATCAAGTCTTTTCCCCAAAAAAAATATGTGCCCTTCTCTTGTTTAGAGTTCAGGGTGAGAGTTCAAGAATCAGGGTTTAAAAAAAAAAACAAATCCAACGGGTGAGTTGCAGGAGTTGAGTGTTTATGGGTCAAGCAGCGGCGGAAACGAAAAGCATTGTCCTACCGCTCTGTTTTGGTCTCCTCGCCATCAGTGTCTGTGGAGATCGGAAGTTGATGAGGTAGTTGGTTCCGCCCATACAAAAAAACCTGACCTGAGTTTTCCGGGGCCGACACACAAGACTCCGTGCACGGCCGACCGGTGAACATGCACGGAGGCTCTATAGGAGATCTTAATATGCAGTTTGAACAGTGCAGTTTGATGGCTTTGTTTGCTGAAGAGACCAGGCCACAGCCACAGCGGAGGGAGGGGGAAGTCAAGTAGGGAAACTTAAAGGAAAGGGGAAGTACGGGCAGCGGCACCGGAAGTGGACCCGCCAAAATAAAAGTCTCCGTCTTAAATGCGGGTTACATTTATGTCTTACTGTGGACGAGTGTAGCGAAAGGATCAACATTTCCATGGAAACAAGCGGGAAAAGTCAGTCCTCCGAGACAAACAGAGTCAGGTTTGTGGAGAGGCGAGCCCACTCAAGAGCGTGTACACACATTTTCTACACGTTTCAGCGCAATAAACACAACTAAACTGAAAAAAAAACAAAACATGATTGTACGTTCAATTCTTTTCATTAAAAAGTTGCACACTGTGGCTTTGAATAAGTGATATTGAAGGGAGTGTTTATACGGGGCGGTGGCGCTTGTTCACCCCCCCCCACTCACGTCCTTAACACCACTTAAGGTTACTGCGTCTCTCATTTGCAGACTCGCCATATCTCACACACACACACGCGGTGATTTTAGAAATACGGGAGAATTTACAGTGTTTTCTTTGGGTTTAAATTGTAAATGTCATGTTGTTTTTCTAATTATGACTCGGTTTGAGTACTTACGGCGAATATTTATCATAATTTTACATCAGGTAAGTGGATAATAGTGCAGAAAAGAGTTGAAAATGACAGAAAGAGGCGCGGAGGTCTGAAGTGGAAAACCTTTAGCTGTGTCAGGGGCAATTTACGTGCAAGGGACATGTTTTTCCCACTAGAATAATTTGTCCCGTGTAAACATTATGGTCGGAGGCACGAGAGGTGACAGAACGTCTGTAAACAAAAAGGTGACAAACCCTGAACCAAAAAGTTACGCAGTGCACATTTAACGAATAAAACACTTCGCATATTCATGACAACAGCTTTGTAAAGTCCAAACAGTCAGAAAAACGTGTTCCTAGTGTCTAAGTTGTCCGTGCATTTTGGACGGAAACTCAGAACACGCCGTACTTAATGCATTTCTAACCCTTTTAACTTTAACTACCACTTTTTATTTACCACTATTACAGTAAATGAAGTAATTATTAGAAAAACACGAGAATCATCAGATGCACTTTAAGTGATCACAGCTCTCAGTTACAGATTAGCCGATTTGAGAGATCAGGCAGATTTGTGCAGTGTTTTCTTTGGACTTAAACGGCAAACATAACACCGGGACGGCTAATGATTCAAACTTGGACTGTTGTGGAAATGATTCAAGCGGGAAATGTAAAGCAGGACTGCCAAGGTACTGGAAACAGAGAATGACTGAATAGTTGAAAGCTTAATGTTATTTTAAAGGGCCTGTTTTACACTATTTTCTGATCTGTGTTTTAATAGTTTAGTTTAGTCTTTATTTGAAGGGACAATGTACAGATACATTAAGTTTAAAAAAAAACAGAGATGTTCTGCACCAGATTATAGCTAGTTTCCGTCTGCAGTCCCTAATTTACAGGAGTAAATAATACATCATTTAAGATAAACAATAAGAGCAGTATTTCACAGCACCAGTCTGACACAAACACTCTCACAAACACGGCATCTCATTCATACCTTAGCATTAGATTCAGTTTTTAACACATTCGCACTTGTATTCTGTCCATTATACAACATTTCAGTCCTATTTCATTCAGCAGTAAAAGGTTAAGAATCTTACACATACTAAAGTTACAGTTTCACATCAACAATTATATATTTACTATAATATTTCCACAGAATGTAATGAAACATCAGGAGCTGCTGTGTTCAGTGTTCACATGCCTGACTGCTCCACAGCCACTTTTTCACTTGTAAATGTTGAATAGTTTGTTAGATTTTTTAATTCAGCTGGAAGATTATTCCACTCTTTTATTGCGTTATAAGAAAATGCTGATTGTGCAAATGAGGTTTTTCGTTTTGGTATAAAACACTGGCCCCTGCTGGAGGTCCGTGTGGCTCTGGAAGTCACTGTTGATGTGAGTTGTACAAAGTGCTTAAGAGGTGCCGGTGCAGTGTTATTAAGAATTCTGTAGACCATTCTGACTGACGCTAATGTTTCCTCATTATAAACATACCTGGAGTTGTGTTTTGTTTCATTCACAAACCTCCTGAGCCCCATTCGTTTGTGTCTTTTATAGTGAACATAGACTTAACCAGTTTGTCTTTTAAGTGTTTTTAGATAGACTCTTCATGCTTAATGGGGCCTACGTTGCTCTGCCTAAATCGGGCTGGGGGATTATAGGGCACTTTCATGTCCAGGGTAAAAAAATGAACTCAACAGGAGTTAGTTTGTGGCTGCATTATGATAAAAAATTAAGAAATATAGAAATTAAAAGGGAGTCTAAACACTTTTGAGGCGACTGTAGAAGATGTCGGTCATCAGAAAAGTTGTTTTCGTTCAGTCGCGAGGATTTAACACCAAAATGTGCCCGGGGTTCATTACAGAGGACATGTTACCAACTATAAATAAGAATAAAATCAACAAAATCCAAATGCAGCTGTTCATTTACCTCCAAATCGATGGAAAAAATACATGTTGCAATCTACTTTTTTTTTTTCCTTCGGGGTCCTGGAGGTTAACACACAAATATTTAGACAGGATTTTTGTGCAGGCAAACAGAAAAGGCCTTGTGATGATAATACAGGTGAAGTGCTCCACTGTGTTTTTAAAGTCCACGCTCCTTCACAAGAATCATTTGGATCATTTCAGATTTGGAATTTTCAATATCTGCTAAACACAAGGTAAAAGGCAGGTTTGGAGATATAAACAGATGAATAATAAAGGGTTATTCAAACTTGTGTGAAAGAAACAAAACACAACTCCAGGTCTGTTTTTGATGAGGTAACATGATAACATGGTTAAACGCTCACTAGAGTCAAATAATGTGTAAGACAGAACCTTTACCCATCTCGCATTAATGGATTTTTCAAATGCTAAACATGAAAAAAACTCTTCGATAATAATTTTTGGTGTAACACAGCCACATACTGTAGCTTCTGCACATGCAAAAAGAGCAAACATGGCCTGTAAAGAGAAAATATAAGCACTATATTACACAAAACTGCCTCTTGTGAGCTTTAAGCCATGTTATAAAACTGTTACCCCCTCAAAAACAGAACAAAATCTCCACCTCGTGATGTCATGAAGTGGTAGTTTTGAACTTCACAGTTTTCCCTTTAGTTCAGTAGTGATCGGTAACCCCAGGGCTGAAACTCACCTCCGTGAAGTCGCCCCATCGAACGCAAACCTACACGAAAACTATGTCAATCGTTTGTGCTGCAAAAAGTTCCGTTTGTGCTTTTTTAGTTTTGGAGAAATTAACGATTCTTTTACAGGTCAAATTGGGGTCGGCCCCACAGGAAGAAGAAAAATGCACTAAAACGCCCAAAATGGAGTCAATCGTTTGTGCTTCGTTTGTGCTGCAAAAAGTTGTATTTGTGCGATTCTGGTTCTTTCAGTTTTATTTACGGCTGATGACGTCGTCCAGAACCTCAGAATGTGAAACAGAGCTCAAAACAGGAAGAAAATTATAGAAAACGTTTGTATTTGGTTTGTGCTGTGACAATTTTGTGCGAGTTTATTTCTAAAATTATTCATTGTTATTTCTGCGATAATTATGGGACGTCATTTCCGCTCAGCTGACGGCGACAAACTCCACAAAACTAGTGGCGAAAACAATCTCAGGCTGCGGAAAAGTCTGTGTTATTTTATAAAATATGAATCCAAAGCAAATGACTAAAGACTGTCACACACTTGCACTGGCTGATGATTTCACTTGTTTCTAGAGCATTTTAACTTAAAACAAGTGTATTTTTCTAGTTTTAAGGAGGGGTATTTTTGCAGGGTGCTGAAGGTGTATGGAGCACTTATTACCCCGTGACATCACAAGGTGGAACAGAGTGTTTTGAGAGAAGAACTAAAGCCTAAATACGCAGGTTTTGTGTGTTAAACATGTGTGAACGAAACTAAACACAACTCCAGGTCTGTTTGCGATGAGGAAACGACATTATGACAGAAAACAGCAGAAACTGGACCCATCACTACAGACAAACACGGGGAAGAATCCAAAAGTTACTACATTACGTCCACATTTATTTAACTGTTCTACCGCTCCGAGCTGTTCAGTTATTATTAAATGTTGACAGGTTTACTAATGTCTTTTTAATTTTGGTAATTAAATCCACTGTGCGAGGCCTGAAGGTACCCGGAAAACAAACAATCCCACGAGAAAATTACAAAACATGAAATCCAAATCGTCTCTATTTAAATTAACTCCCTTTGTCCGGCGCTTTTGTGTGTGCCGTTCAATAGCCAAACCGCATCAAAATGACTACACATCCGGCCTATTCACTATTTCAATATGCAATCTTAACTCCGCGTAAGCCGTTTCCTATAAGCAAAGGTTAATATGTCGATATCGGGGCGCAGGTTTTAATTGGCGCCGCGGTGCACTGAAAGGCCCCATTCACGCGCCGTAATTGGACAAGATGTGATGCCCAACAAAGACTAATAAAGCGGCGCCGTCACCGTCTCATTAAAGCCCCGTTCACACACGCGGGGACAGCGCCTCCTCCCCACGGCCGACCCGCGCCCTTCGCCGTTACCGCACGCTCCAAACGGGACTTTAAAGCCGCACTGTGGGACATGTCGGATACACAGGCTCCAAACTCTGCTTTTTTTTTCCATGGAGGTGTTATTGTGTTCAGGGATTTTGGAATTCTGCCACTGTGCTGATGCTGAATAACAAAAAATTTGGTTAGTAAACAACTCAATAGAGAAGAATATGTGTATCTGTTAGTTTGTATTTCAATATAGAGCCAAAAATAAGAAAATTTCTTTATTATTTGTCTCTAAAACCAAAATGAAAAAAACAGATAATGATTAGTTTTTTTTTCATTTTTGATTCATATATACAATTCATATATTTGGTCTATGGGTCCGTGTGAAAAATGTAATATATAAGTCGTACCTGAGTATAAGTCGCAGGAACCACCCAAACCCTGAAAAAACGACTGATAGTCCGAAAAATCCGGGATATATAATATTAGAATTTTAGGTTATTCATTTAAAAATTACATTCAAGATAAAATTTTCAACTTTTATAATTTTACTTTTAATTGTATAGAAAATAAAATCACAGTTGTCATTTTACCACTTGGATCCGCAGTCTGTTGGTGAGTGTAATTACTTGTGCAGACGGCTGAAACATGCGGCGCGCGACCCGGGTAAACCCAGGCTCTATTACACCCGTTAATTAGCATGAAATTGGGAGCCTGGCCACGCTGTGAGTTAGCACTGTTAGCGTTAGCCTGCCCTGTTATTGTCTATTGGGCGTCTGGTGCCACATGTCCGTGGTTCATATGAGCGGAGCTAACAGGCGTAACGTCTAGACGCCCATAAAGACGGACACGCGCATACGCAGCCTCCCCAGAGCGAACAGGCACCTCTAAACGGGGCTTTTTCATAGGCTCAGAGTCACGACTTAAACCTGTAAAAGTGTTATATTATGAACAGGAAGGCTACATATGAAATTACAGCCTCGACCACATGAGGCAGTTGGAGGTTGGTGTTAGCGTGTCGGGTTCCAGCTCGGCTTGTGCTCGTTACGCTTTTATTATCTTTAGAAAGTGATTGATGGCTTTAATATGCCACCTATATAGTAATACTTTATGTAGTTGTACTTTGTTTTTAACTTGGTGGTGGTATTTTGGGGGGAGTTTTCTTGCATTTCAAATTACACAGGCTGCATAGCGTATTGACAAAGGAGGCTATTAAATACAATACACGCAACTGATTTTATTTGAGCTTTATTATCGTTTTTTGGCTTCGTTCTTAGTACTAAATGTGAAAAACAGTATTAAAAGGCCTGGATCTGATTTTTTAACAGGTATTTGAGCAACATTTGTCTTACCCTAGTGCAAATATATTATATAAGCAGCTCTCGGGAAGTGTACGGTTTGTATGCTAGTTGTTGTTAGCATTACAGCGACACCAAAAACCAAAAGGAATAACTTTGGACCACTGCAAAACTGTTTAAAATTACTTATATATAACTTTTCTGGTGGAGGGTTCGTTCCTAATCATGCCTAATGTTCCACAGTACGGCATTATCTTTATGAAGTGTAGTTACAGGTCAGATCTGTGGAGAGGCAAGCCTGCGCTCAGTAAGAACACATGGTTTTCAAGGTGGTTTTGAGCATTAAAAAAAGACATGTATTCAAAAAAAAAAGTAAAAAGTTGTCTGCCTCTTTTTTGGTCCCCGTGAGATGTTACTGCTTAGCCTGAAATGTCCCACAGTATGGCATTAACCGTGTCCAAGGGAGTGATTGTTCCATCCAGACCACCCGTGCATGATTCTTGGACTGGCCCTAAACTTGAATTAACGTCATCATAACAATGAGACTTTAATGAAAGCTGTAAAAACAAGGCCCATTTTCCAAAAACACATAAAAAATTTCCAGAAATCGGAGTTTTCGAGGCGTTTGGGGAGGATTTTTGCCTGTAAAATCTGCCGTGGGGGAACTAATCGGAAGTTTATTGGGAACAACAGAGCATGATGAAGCACTCAGAAAATCACACGTTGAAGCCATTTCACTTCAAGGGGATGTTTCTGCTAACTATTATAATAAAAAAACTCAAGCAATTATTTCGCGGAGCAGTTTATTCCGAGATTGTCACCTCAAATTTGCGCGGAGGAAAAAAAACACATGACAGGAAGACAGATTTAGCGAAAAGAATTCTCACAGCGTGTTCTTAGCTTTCAGGAATAATAAGGCCCATTCACAAAGATATTTAAAGGCTGAGCTAGAATGAGTTTATCCTCCATGAAACGAAAATAGGGTTTGAGAATCTGAAAACGGAGATCGTATTTGCATCGCTCGGTCGTTTAAGACGGTCTGAGCATTAAAACTGTTCTAAGGAGGTCTGGGGAAGGGAAGGAGAATGGATTTTAAAAACAAAGAGGAGCATAAAGAGGACACAGCTCATGCAAAAATACTCAATATGTGCAGATATGTGTAGAATTAGGAAATATTACATTATAAAATAGCTAAAAAATAGGACAGTTCTATTTTTGTTGACTTTATGTGATCTTTTTAGTTTAGTTTATTATTTATTTGTCAGGGACGATGTACAAAAACATGAATCTCACAAAGAGAAGAGACGTTTTGGACCAGATTTAGCTAAAGCTACTTTTCATCTGCAGTCCCCGTGTGCACAACAGTAAAACAGATCACAACAAATTACTATTAACTAAAAATACTCGCTTCTATTCCTATTTCATATAAAAATCCATTTACTAGAAGGGTCACTGTACTCAAATGGATAAATAATAAGAATACAACACACAATAAATGTAAACACAGCATTAGGGCCAATGTGGGCACAGTTGATTATTGAGAATATGTTTTTTATGTCTTGAGAATGTCTTTTAATGAGAAATTAGTATCTATCATGTAGTATAGAATGTAATAGCATTTTTTTCTTTCTTTTTTAATTGGACTATTTGGGGACCACTACCTTTTTTCCCTTCATTTTATTTTACATTAAATTTCTCTGAATTGTATTACCAGGTTTTCTTTGCTCTTTACCATTATAATGTAATGTGTGAGTAACTATACTGTATAACCACAATACTAAAATTATGCAAATGATCATTTTTAGACAATATTGTAATTTTCAAATGTAACAGGAAGATCCCCCCAAAGTTCTTGTAGAGGTGCAAATTTAAGGAAGAGAAACGTAAAAGTGAAAAAATTGCATAGCACATTCAGACGGCCGATGTCCAAAATTCATTTTTATTTAAAATTTAAATTTTATTTTAAAGGATGTTTCAGCATAACATAATTTAAAATAAAAAAAGCTTTTGGACATTGGCCGTCTGAATGTGCTATGCAGTTTTTTTTTTCACTTGTATGTTGCTCTTCCTTAAATTTGCTTTGGTGTGCACATTTGAAAATCATTCTGCGCATTCTTCAGTATAGAAATTTTAGTATTGTGGTTATACAGAGTGTTTTTTCACCTTAATGTTGTAATTTTCAACACAAAATGTTGCACTATGTCGTCTTACAGTAGATAAAACTCAAGATGAAACTGATCAAGAAAGATCGTTTTGTTTTTCTGAACCGATACTTGCTGGAATAAGTATCCAGTTTAAACAGTATCTGATATTTTCGATTCCTTTGACAACCCCGTCTACCAGAGTAAAGTAATGTCCCTTGTGTCTGATCTCTTAAGTTTCTCTAAGCCTGTGCACCAAACTTATCCGCTCATTCGTCTCTCCATTCTTAGCTGTGGTTCTGGCCTCGTTCTGGTCTGGCGCTGTGGCGGCGCACACAGGGGTGACTCGCAGCAGCTGGCTTCAGTCCAGTTTCACCGTGAGGACGGAGTGAATGAGGTTTTGATGGAGTAGCATCAGGCGTCTCCTCTCTGTGTGGAGTGTGCCCTTCAAATGCCACGAGCGCTCGGGTATCGCGGATGTAACTGATGCAGTCGCACTGTATCACTGCCACTCGCAGCAACTGCCTATAAACTCAACTGGTGCACGGGCTGTTTATAGAAATGGACACAGCTAAGCCGCTAGACGCCGTGTTGCTAACAGGAAGTGCACATGAGGGCGCTTCCGGATCTATCGAGTCTGGCTCCCATTGACTTTACATTGAAGAATTGTCCATTTTCCCTGTAACTCTGAAGTGGCCTCATCATTTTGGTCTTAACATGTACCTGTTACCCCACTCTACATGATCTTCATCTTTTTATTTGGCTATTTTGTCAATTTGTCTACTCCAAATTGACAAAATAATATACTATGTGACATACAATATTTTAAACTATTTATTCCTTTTTATTTGTGCTGTTGTTGACCTGGACCTGAGTGCAGTGTTTCGTTTCTGTGAATTTTTTATACTGGAATGACAAATAAATTCGGATTCTGAAATGCGAACCAGGCTCCAAATTCGCCCTGTAACTGCTAGCCTCGTGAGCTTCATTTGACTGGAGCCGAACGCTGCAGGTGACAACACATTCCTTTAGTCCACTTCTTTATACAGTCTGTGGTCCAGTATGGATCATTTGTGCAGATATCCGATATCTGCTGCTGTGGCTGATGAATTTGCTGATCCAGATAATATGATTTTAAAATCAATAAGAAGCTCACTGATTTATGTTGAGTTATTTCACAGCTCACAACTTTTCACTAACAACGTGTATTTATGCGAGATCTAAAAAATGAGCATGAAGGACATATCGGTTGTGTCGACCCAAACCCCAAACCCCCAAAACACAACATAAACACAACCGCTCTTTTCCGCTTTTGATTCATATTTGATATAATAACACAGACTTTTCCACAGCCTCAGGTCGTTTCTCTTCAGTAGTTTTGTGGAGTTTGTCTCCGTCAGCTGAGCAGAAATGACGTCCTATAATTACCGCAGAAATAATAATGAATAATTTTAGAAATAAACTCGCACAAATGAAAACTGTCACAGCACAAAACAGCACAAATGAAATACAAACATTTTCTATAATTTTCTTCCTGTTTTGAGCTTTATTTCACATTTTGAGGGGCTGGATGACGTCATCGACCGACAATAAAACTGCAAATATCTTAAGAACCAGAATCGCACAAACAAAACTTTTTGCAGCACAGAGCAGCAGAAATGAAGCACAAACGAAGCACAAACGAAGCACAAACGAACCACAAATGAAGCACAAATGAAGCAGAAACGAACCACAAATGAAGCACAAATGAAGCCCAAATGAAGCACAAACGAAGCACAAACGAAGCATAAACGAAACACAAATGAAGCACAAACGAAGCACAAATGAAGCCCAAATGAAGCACAAACGAAGCCGAAACGAAGCACAAACGAAGCACAAATGAAGCACAAACGAAGCACAAACGAAGCACAAACGAAGCACAAACGAAGCACAAACGAAGCACAAACGAAGCACAAATGAAGCACAAATGAAGCACAAACAAAGCACAAACGAAGCACAAATGAAGCACAAACGAAGCACAAATGAAGCACAAACGAAGCACAAATGAAGCACAAACAAAGCACAAACAAAGCACAAACGAAGCACAAACGAAACCCAAACGATTGACATAGTTTTTGTGTAGGTTTGGCTTCATGGGGCGACTTCCCGCAGGTCTCACAGTGCAGTGAGTTCTATATATTGACTGTTCTAGTGACTAGTGCTGCCCACCACTTCATCACTTTCCACGGTGCATTGTCGGAAATTTTGAGTGCACTACTTTTTCATCTGCCGGACATTTGGACGCCGCTAAAAATGGCATGACCCCCAAATAGTGCCCCAAGTAGGAAACAGTGTGGACAGACACAGCCAGAGAGTGTATTTATATGAATGCTTCAAAGGTAATTGGTTGAGAGTCAAAGGCAGCAGGCTGTGATTGGCTGACAATTACAGACAGGAAACAGCAACGAAGTGGAAGAAAATGTCACTATCTAAAAGCGTGACTCAATTTTAAAATAGCCACGAAAAATACAATTTCCTGGAAGATTGAAGCAAAGTATATAGAAACCTGGCCAGGAGAGACCAGTCTGCCTTATGTCAGATGCCCTTCCTGATAGTCGTTTATTTATCCAAAGCACAGCGTCTCATGATTGTTATAAATATCTGTGTCAGTCATTCTCAGGTGGTCTGACCATGGCCTACTTATGAACCCGGCCTATTTTTACACCTATTATTAGAAACGCCTGCGTTATTTTTACGACATGTTTTGAGTCTTGTGAATTAAATTTTACTGTGTCATGTTATTCGAAGATGTCCAGACAAAATACAGAAGCTAAAGCATGAATCTGCACTCACATGTTTCCAGTGACCCACTTTTAGGGGCAAATCCCAGTCCTGGAAAAGGGATTTTGAACTTGTCTGTGCTTAAAAAGTGTATTTTTTAGTTTTATTTTTGTATTGTATTTTTACAGAGAGATTAGGTTAGACTAGGTTTTACAGATACTGCTATAAATCATTATCTTTAGTCCCATCACCTGAATTAAAATGTATTTTGCAGCATATTCTGTTAGAGGGTCCCATTCCGAATCCTTTCACAATGATTTGATTATATTACAGTGTCAAAACTCAGCATTAAAATAACTTTTCTTGCACTGCCTATTATGAATTTCTTTATCACTGAATACTAAAGTGAAAACATACTCACCACAAGAATAGTTTCTTACTCTTCTTAGTTAAAAACTCAAATTACATGAAAAGTAGAGCAGGTATTCATTCGATTTTAGAATAGGAATGTAAGTATACAGAATAAAACCAAATAAAAGACTAAGAACAACTTAATATTACTCCAAATTTCTATTCTATGTATTTTTGGTACATGTAGTTAATCCAAAACACTGCGAACGGCCTCACCAATTACTCAGACATCACGCGCACAAGCGAGCGAAATGTCTCGGCCAAGGACACAACAGACACAAAAAAGTGGATTTGAAACACCAACCATTCATTTATAAGTCCATTCTGCTACCGTTTCAATGCTGCCACTTTTCTATATCCACTAATACTGAGGTTTAACTCATATTAGCACTAGGGTAAAATAAAATGCCCTGCCTAAGGACACAACAGACAAAAGAGACGGATTTGAACCAGCGTCGCATTAAAATATAAGATTACTTCTCAGTCGTTACAATTGTGCCCATTTTCTATCCACCAACACTGCGATTTACCTTTAATTTATAAGTCTATTCTTCCATTTCAATGTCGCCTCTTTTCTATATCCACTGACGCTGCGATTTAAATCATATTTGCAACGTGGGTAAAACGTCTTGCCCAAGGACACAGCACCCACAGCCCAACAATAAGTTATAACCACCTCATATTGCCCCTTGACTCTGTGCTAACACTGTGGCACACAATTTAACTTCTGAGTTCAAAGCCGTGTTTTATACAGGTTTGAAAGTAGCCGTGAACATTTTTGGTAAACACTCTTCTAAGAATATTAAACCCAAAAGTGCCCCGAGCTTCTAAAAACGTGTGAAATATCAGTCCCCGAGCACCAATACCATCACGCGCTCTGAACTGCCACTGAAACACTTTCTTGTCCGCGGCTTTAAAGTGCACTTTTCATGTAAATAGAAGGACTTCAAATGGAGCCAATCCCATCTGGACTGTGGCGCGTGCTGCCTTCAGGTACCCTCAGATAAGTGGGGCTCACCATTGTCTGTGGACACCATGATAGTGTTGGGAGTGGTGTCCCGAGCCGCTCCTCCGTTCTCGAAGGCGCCGTAGCCCTCGCTCTCCTGCAGCTGCCAGTTCAGACCGAAAAGGTGCATCGCTGGAACACAAAGGGAAACAGGTTAGATTAAAGTTTGAACTGTTTATGGGTTAGTGAAGATTAGGGACGGGCGCAATTAGTCGATTAATCGATAATTGATCGTTAAGAATTTCGTCGATCAGGTTCATGTTAATGGCCAAACTGAATGTCGGTGTCTGTGTAACGTCGCCTGAGGAGTCGAGGTCTGAGCAACTCTGGAGCCTCACAGTCCCACGTCTCGGCTCTGGCTCCTTAGAGATCCCTATATCCCCCAGAGTGTGTTTACCTGCACATCACTATCCCGGTTATGATTGTTTTTTTTGTTTGTTTGTTTGTTTTTTTGAGTATCCCGGTGTCGCATGTTTACGCAGCGTCTCCAACGCGACATATGCACAGAACAGACTCAGCATCAGCAGAACATCCTCTGTCACAGGGAGAACACTCATATTCACTGAGTCACAGGGAGAACACTCATATTCACTGAGTGACAGAGAGAACACTCATATTTACTGAGTTACAGATAGAACTCTAATATTAACTGAGTGACTTAGAGATCACTCATATTCACTTAGTCACAGATAGAACACTCATATTCACTGAGTCACAGGGAGAACACTCATATTCACTGAGTCACAGGGAGAACACTCATATTCACTGAGTCACAGGGAGAACACTCATATTCACTGAGTCACAGAGAGAACACTCATATTCACTGAGTCGAGTCCTTTAGTCCCACAGAAGCTGAAGCAGCAGCACAAGGAAAGAGCTGCTTTTTTTTCCCGCTTTCGGTTTATGCAAATGAGTCATGTGGTTTTAAGTTTCGTTTCTGTAAGACGTAAACAAATGTTTAAAGCTGCATTAAACACAAAATATATAAATTAAATATATCGGCGATTATATTGGCGATCGGCAGCTCCAACACCCAGTTTATCGGTATCATATCGGCTGCAACAAAATCCATATCGGTCTAAATATCGTTTTTTTTTTTTTTTTTTTTTTACATTTAATCATAGCACTTTCTTTTTCCTCCCATGTGGCCTCATATCTGTGTCCCTCATTCGTTCAGTCTGTCTAAAGCTATTCAGGCAAATTGTGACTTTTTAAGTATTGATCTCTGCTCAAATGAGTTTCTAGTTTCGATACGAGTTTTAGTAACAATTGGTATCTGACTTTTTATACTTTTGACGACCCTAATTTGAAGTAGTGCGGCTCATTTGCTGGAAAACTGCTGCAGTTTGTATCCACTTGACTGCTTCATTCAAGTGGATCCAAACTGAGGTTACAACCAAAATTAAAGCCCAAATGGTTGAATCAAAATAATAATAATAATAATAAAAAAGTCTAAAAGATAAAATATTTCAATTAATAATTAAAGGAACTGTACGTAGTCTGAACTCAGGTTACCAGTCAAGAGTTCAGCCTGGACTCCAAATGACTTATGCTGCCATATCCCACACGTATCACAGATGAAGAAAATAACATTTGAGAATGAAGAGAGTGCAGAGAAGTGGGCGTATGTCCGCGGCGGTGAAAATAGGGGTTGATCGGCAATACGGCGTCTGGTAAATCAGTGATTAAAGATCAAACATGCATAAATCACTCCCAATACAACTTTGAGGGGATAAATTAGAAGATGAAACTACTGTGACAGTGGTTCTTAACCTTGTTGGAGGTACTGAACCCCACTAGTTTCATAAGCACATTCATCGAGCCTTCTTAATTAGAAAAATAAAATATGTTTTTTCAAATTAAACATAGGTATATATATTTTATTGGTGCACAAAATGAATCGTGCATCAACATCACTGTGTTCAAAGAAGAAAACCATCAAAACACGGTTTTCACACAAAAACAAGAACGTAATAATGAATTATTTACTAAAAATCAGTGTGATTTCTGCTGTTGCCTTTTAGAGACCAGTTCAGAAATGCGCAGCTTCACCTTGGCCAGCGCCGCTCTCATGTCATTTTCACGACAAAGTCTGGTCTTCGTTTTTATGTCCAGCGTCCTCGAAAAGGAACTGCTCGCAAAGACGTGTTGTAATGAAAATCTCCAGTTTTCTTAGAAATAACAGGGTATGTTACTAATTTTTTTTGCTCAACATAGTTCATATGAAGGGAAAATATTAAGAAAGAAATGACACAACACCATCACGACCACTGCACACACAAAACTTCCTGCAGCCAAACGGGACGTGTCATCACGAATCATATGAGTTGGATGTTTGTCTTGACCCCTGTCGAACCCCTGAGACTGACTCACCGAACCCAAGTTAAGAACCACTGTACTATAACATGGTTACAAGCTCTGAAAAGTCCATTTTCCATAATAGATCCACTTTAAACCATATAGGACACACTGTACAAGCATTTTTAGGTCAAAGTAGGATTGGAAAATTGTACAAAAATCTATAAAATACTTAAAATTTGGTGTCGAAATGTGTTCATTTGAGTTACAGTAACCCGCATGTGAACCTGTGACATTTCTATTTCTAAACCTTCCACTTCAAATTCGAGTTTTTGCTGAGAATGGCCCGGACCCCACACGGAGAGATTTGGGACTTTATTATAGTGTAAAAACCATGGCTTAGCAGTCTGCTCCTGTATCCTGGGACCGGAGTGTACAGCATCAAAGCAGGCCCGAGGCGGCTCCACTGACACAGGGAGATCCCGGGCTCACCTCGCCCGCCCACACCTCTCCGTCTTTGGGCAGGGCTGCTCAGGCTGCAGCCCGTTTGAAGACGGCGCTCTGGTTCTCTGTGGGGCGACGTGTGCGCTCAGCCCTCAGGCGCACTCACCAAAGCAGATGCTGAAAATCATCTTTGTTATTCTTCTGCTCAAATTGAGACGTAACCTTATTTTTCCAAAGGCGATAATAATAAGCGAGTTTGTGCAAAATAAGAAGACTTTGCCGGTTATTCCGAGCACATCACAGTCTTCTTAAGATAGAGTTCAGCGTGTTTTTCTCCGAATGTTTTTCTTCTAAACGCCTAAATCTAACTGTGCTGCCTTCACTGGTCTCTGCAATTTTCAGTAGTTGGTGACATTACAAAAGACTGCACAGGCTCCTGTACCTGTTTGTCTCCATGGAGTTATTATTGCATAGCCTGTAATGTTTCACAGTATGGCATTAGACGTATGCATCTCCATGGAAACAAGCAGGTGATTTCTAAAGGCCACGTTACAGATCGTATCTATGGGGAGGTAAACCCACACGCAGGAAGAATCTATGTTTTTCAAGGCATTCTTTAGCTATAAAAACACTGAATAAATGGAAGATAGGTTTAATGCCATGGCGAAGCAGTAGCCATGGCGATAACCAAGTGGCCCACCCCCAGAAAAGTGACATAGTGCACCTTTATAATTTTGGATTATTTTTTCCGAGGCAAAAAATTTAAATAAATCAATTTTTAGAATTTTTAAATGTTTACTTACCAGGCCTAAGGTTTAGACCTGGTTTAGACCTGGTTTAGACCTGGTTTAGACCTGGTTTAGACTTGGTTTAGATTTGGTTTAGACCTGGTTTAGACTTGGTTTAGATTTGGTTTAGATGTCGTTTGGTTTAGACCTGGTTTAGTTCAGACCCAGTTTAGTCGTGGTTTAGGCCTGGTTTAGACCTGGTTTAGTTTAGACCTGGTTTAGACCTGGTTTAGTTTAGACCTGGTTTAGTTTAGATCTGGTTTAGTTTAGTTCTGGTTTAGACCTGGTTTAGACCCGGTCTCAACTTTTCTTCATGAATTGCTTCTTGATTGACGTAAAACTATAATTCACATTTAAAAAAGTTATAATCCCGACAAATTAAGCCAAAATTAGAGGATCGTAAAAATCTTTAAAACGTCGCCTACTCGCAATGGCACAGGAAGAACATGCAGACTTCTGCTAAGAGAATGTGATCTCTTTTGTGGAACATTACACTTGTCCATGCAGTTAGAGTCCTGTCAGTCCAGTTGGGTCTAATCCGGGTTTAGTCCTGGTTTAGTCCGGGTTTAGTCCTGGTTTAGTCCCAGGTTCAGACTCAGTTCAGTCCCAGTTTTGACGCGTTGTGTTTATAGCTCAGACAGAGCCTCCCTATGGCCGACTGTCTTATTACAAACAGCCCAACTCGTGCCATCTTTCTTCCCAGACACCTCTCCCCTCTCTTTCTTTATCCGTCTCCCTCCTCCACCTCTCCTACCCTCCCCTCTCCTCCTTCCTCTCCATCCCTCGCTCCTCTTCTCACCCTGTACCATGTTTATGCTGACTGCTTGATGAATAGCTGCGCCGCTGATTTGGCGTTTTACAATTTAAAGGGGCGAAGAGGGAGTTCGTTTTTTTTTTTCTGCTTTGCCGACTAGTCAATCCACAGACTCACACCGGCTCTAATTAAACTGACAATATAATAACAACACTTCTTTTTATCACGGGACAAGCCTGATGCCCTCCCGGACACGGCTTTGCGCTAGATTAAAAGATACGAGCAGATTTCTCCTCTTGTTAAGTCCCAAATGTGGGGCAGCAATTAATACCTGCCCTGCGGGTGGTGCTGGCTTCTTGCAGGTAAACGGGCTCGTGAGGTAATTAGGGGTGTTTTATTAAAGGGCGCATGACAGTTTTCGTGTTTTTCCAGTACTTACTCCGTTTGGTTTCATAGAACCTGCGGCAAATATGTATCACAGACTAATATCAGTGACGTTTGTGAAAAAAAGTTGTGAAAAAAGTACAAAAATACAGGTAGGGATGAGTTCTAAATGCCGTCAACACTGAGAATTTCATCTAAAATTCAGGGACAATTTACGCACAAAAAGAGCTACTAGTAATTTTTTCTGACAAATTAAACAACGCTTTAACAAAATTATTATGTTTATTGTTTTGTTTTATATTTGATTGAGTCAAAGTTTCATGAAATATATATATTCTTGGTTGACATTACAGTAAACGCAATAGTTATGTTTTGTTTCACTTTTTTTTCTCCAACTCATTTCATTTTCATCCATTTTTTCCTCACCCTTGTGCTAAAACAAACAGTTTAATCGCTTATTGCTTTAACAAAATAAAAAATCTATTTTTATTCGTCTAATTGTAAATATGGTGTAAGTTGGGGCGACAGTAGCTCAGTTGGTCGAGTTTATCCACTGATCTGAAAGTTGGTGGTCAGATACAAATGCGTTCATTGTGTCCCCAAAGTGACCATTTCCCCAAAAAAGTGACCAAGTTAGACAAGCTTTGCCAAACCTCCTTTACAGAGTCTCCAACCTGTAGCTCTCCAAAGGATTTCTGAATTATATGTATTGCGCTTAATAACTAAATCGGATTAATTACCACTGCACATTTATCATTTTGATGCCTTATGCACTATTAGACCCAGGACCCGCTGGAGGAACTATCTCTCGGCTGGTCTGGGAACACCTCGGGGTCCCTCCTGGAAGAGGATCCCAAGGTGGGATCTGTGGTTATTTGTTTATTTTAAATGATGGTTTTGTGCAGCACTTTGGAAACGCTTTCAGTTTATGAAATGTGCTATGTAAATAAAGTGGATTGGATTGGATTGGAAGAGCTGGAGGAATTGTCAAGTTTCACGACTCAAGACTGTTTATTTGTCATATGCAGGTTCAACACATGGTCGACAGTGCAATGAAACGCTCAGGATGAGAAGAACCGTTGACTCGCTAATATTCAAGAAGTACTAATAGCTGCAGTGAACAGTTCTGTTAAAAAGTGTTTGCAAATACAAGGGAAATAAGCAAACAATAGAGTAAAAAATATAATAAAATATAATATACAAAGGTGCAGGTAGGATTAAATAAGGTGTAGTAGAGTATTTCACAGATGAGCTACATATTGCACACAATGGCATTGCACGTGTGTTGCGGAGCAGGTTATTGCGCAGGAACAGTGACAGTGGGAGTGACGTCCATGATGCATTCCTTTAGTGCAGCTGCAGTAAGAGGATTCTGCATCACAGACAGCAGTTTAGTGCAGTGTTATTGAGAGTTCAGCAGTCTGACAGCGTGGGGATAGTCTGGGAGTCTCTGCTGCTCCTGAACCCGGCCCCGGATAAGCAGGAGAAAATGGACGGATGGACTTATGCACTAAGAAATGGACAATGGTTTATGTTTAATAGGCGTCTAACTGTACCCCGATTAAAGCTTGTCATAGCTCTTCTACCTTCTACAAGTTCTTGCCACTGCTAAAATGAGCGGCTCTCTGGAAATGTTGTTTTATAAAGTTAGCTCATGGTTGGAGGAAAATGGTTGGAGGCCCCTGGTTTACAGCATGGTTGCTAGTTTACGCTTCAGTATGGTCATTAACCAGGAAGTAAAATGATTAATAATGGGAAAAAAAAGACAAATAAGTAAGATCTTTTATCCAATCTTAAATATAATGACATTAACATTTTAGCTAAATTAGTAGTCACATGGAGTTTAAGGCATTTTTGGAGATTGTTTTAATTCGAAAGAACATTAAAAAAAAAAAAGCACAGGGCTGCATTTCATTTTTGACAGATTTACAGTGACTTTATAAATATTCAACACGGCAGAGTCAGAAGATAAGACAGATGTTGCGCTCGTGGCTTTATTGTCCTCGTTTCTAAACAGTGTGTCCACGTCATGGGGAGAGCGTTTGAATAATGGACTCTGCAGAAAACTGATAGGAGAGCGGTGGAAAAGCACCCGCTCAGAAGAGACGGCAGCCGATGCTTCTCCTCTTTTATATTGATATTTGTGCAGTGGCATCGCGCTGGGGATGTTCTACATGTATCAGTGCGGCGGAACGTTCAGCAGTTACCGTGGTGACGCTGTCGAAACTGTTTCCAGACGGCTGGATTTAAAGAACGCGCTTCCCGGAGTCTGTGATCTATATTTGGATTCATGGTCCTATTTAGGTGCTCAGTTTTCAACAAAAAAAAAGTGTCGAACTGAAAAACTGCTGGCTAAAGCTAGCTATCTTGAGGCTATAATTACATGGCTGAGAGACTTGTTTAACAGCACAAATCAGTTCACCTTTTGTAATGTCACCAAAATCAATTCTTCCTGTGCTAAAATAACGCTTAGATTAAAGTCTGACAAGCAGCGGTGTCGTGTGGGTTTTTTAAGTGGGGGCACAAGATTCATAACGTCATCAACGGCTCCTGAAATACACACAGGAGTCATATGAACTGTTACAGACGGATAAAGGCGCCAGCCCAGGAAAAATCTGTAATATCTGATGTTTTTTACTCAATATGATCATGTTATTCACATTAACGCCGTTCGTAATCACCTGCAGAGCGTAAATCATAGCATCAGTCCAGGGAAAGGCTCTTTTTTCTCTTCCACAACTTCGGTTTGTGTCGCAGAAGAAACATCGACCGAGATGCCGGACTTTTGCACCGCATACGGACTGAACCAGGACTAAAACAGGTCTCAACCAGGTCTAAAACAGAATTAAACCAGGACAAAACCAGGTCTAAACCAGGTCTAATCTAGGTCTAAACTAGGACAAAACCAGGACAAAACCAGGATTAAACCAGGTCTAATCTAGGTCTAAACCAGGACAAAACCAGGTCTAAACCAGGTCTAAACCAGGTCTAATCTAGGTCTAAACTAGGACAAAACCAGGACAAAACCAGGACTAAACCAGGTCTAATCTAGGTCTAAACTAGGACGAAACCAGATCTAAACCAGGCCTAATCCAGGTCTACACCAGGACTAAACCAGGACTAAACCAGGATTAAACCAGGTCTAAACCAGGTCTAAACCAGGACAAAACCAGGACTAAACCAGGATTAAACAAGGACTAAACCAGGACTAATCTTGGACTTGAGAGCGAGAGAGAGAACCCAAGTCTACAGAGCAAAGTGTTTGCAAAGTGCAGTTGGGCGATAGTGGTGCTTAGCCCCGTGGGGGGTGGAGCTCTGCACTGGTCCTTTCGCCGACCCTCAGTTTACACGGGCGCATCTCCTGGTTTAGTTCTGGTGTAGTCCTGGTTTAGACCTGGTTTAGTCCTGGGTTACATGACCTATGCAGGTTGTTTTCACCATTGCCAATAGCTCCAGTTTGACATTTAAGTTGTGGCTATTTTATATTTGTTTTTTTTTTTATATTACTCCTACTATATTATTATATTTTATATTTTACCCCTGCGTACCCCTCAGAGGTTCAGATAGAGCAGTGCTTACAGTTAGCACCACGCCCCCAAGGAATGTGTGATGAGAGCTGTAAAATATCAATAGAAATACTAAGGGCTTTGACTGGACTGTGTGATCTTAGTTTATTTTGTTAAAAAGAAGCAGTTGCCCCCATCATGAACAGCACAGAGACATGAGCAGAACAGACAGAAAAGCAGCTTGAGCCCATCAAGTGACGACCAAATCTAAGTAGAGTAAGCCGTTATGGATCAAAAGAAGTAAAAAAAAAAAAAAAAAGTATGTATTTATGTATGTTATAGGTTTAATTTCATTTAGACATAATAATAATGCATTACTGAAACAATGTCAGGTATGTTTTTGATGAGGTAACAACATAACATGTCTAGATTCTCACAAGAGTCAATTTCGCACAGCAGGACCTTTAATTCCATACTGTGGGACATTTTAGGGAAAGCAGAACTATCTCCATGGAGACAAGCAGTTACCCAGTGTACCTTTACACTTCCAAACTAACATACCATCCCAACTTTTTTTTTTAATTGTACAGAGAATGTATTGATTTTTGCACATGCCGTCCGGGATAAAACGGCACGTGTACGTCTTGTGCATTAGCATTAGCATTAGCGCGCGCCTGGGGAAAACGCGCGTCTGTGGACATCTTTGAGCCTGTCACTTCGCACCTGTCACTTTGCACCTGCCATCCGCGACACCGCGTCTCATTAAGCGCACGCGAGCTCGTCGGAACGCTGCTGCCGATGTAATGAGCGCGCCCCCAGCCTCACTCAGGGGATATCACTGTCTGTGTACACCGTGTAAAACTGTGGACACAAAGAGACAGCGGCTAAATAAAGATATGACAACTCCTGCGGGGACGGTGCACGAGCGGTGACAATGCTGCTGGGTTAGAAGGGTCAGCGCGTGAGTGGGAGCGCGTGTTTTTGTCGCTAATGGCTGTAGCATGTATTCGAGATGTCAATAAGAATAGTGGCGTGCGAGGAATGATAAAAGTCTCGTTTGATGCATGGATTCCAACCGCGAAGTTTTACTACGTCTCGTTATCCATCACTGTCGGCCAATCGGAGTCCGCTTCCCCCCGTCTCTCAACCAATCGCATCTCAAATGATACAATCAGAGCTGCAACGCCAACTAGAGGAATGATAAAAGCTGGAAGTTGTGTTTGATGCACAAATTCCAACCAGGAAGACATGTTTTGCTACTTGTTATGTACTTCCTGTCCATTTCTCGTGTCTCCCAGCCGAACAGATCTCAAGTTATGCAATCATATACATACACTTTCTCTCCTTTTGCAAGTCTTTTCTGAAACACTCACTAAAGGAATGATAAAAGCTACAAGGTACGTCCGATGCATCCAACCAGGAAGACGGGTTTTGCCATTTCTTCTTGTCCATCACTGTCGGTCAGTCAGAGTCCGCTACTCCTGTTTCTCAACCACATCTGAAGTTATACAGTCATATACCTGCACTTTCTCCCCTTTTTGCAAATCTAACTATAGGACAATAACACCGAAAAGTTATGTTAACATGCACAATTTCCAACTGAGACATGTTTTGCTACTTTTTCCTTTATCCATCACTACAGTGCAACAAAGCTTAAGATATAAACACTTAAATCTATCAGAAAATGACTTAAAAGTAGTGAAATTATCCTGCTGCATGGAGAGATCATTTTACTTAACGCGATATCTTAAATTAAACCACCTCTAGACTAGAATTAAGCCGTCCCAGAACTAGTAAGTAGGTAATAAATCTGAAAACAAGATGAATAACCTGATATAAAAGAGAAATTTGCAGTGTCGGCCAATCAGAGTCTGCTACTCCAGTCCCTCAACCAATCACATCTCAAGTTATGCAATCATATACCTGCACATACATTGCACTGCAAAAAAGGCCTTGAAAAAATACCAAGTTTGAGTTAAAAATTCCCTATTTTGAGTGAAATTATCTGCCAGTGCAGTAAGAAATTTTCACTTACCAAGTTTTCTTAAAACAAGATGAAATATGAATCTTGTTCTAAGCAGAAAACACGAGTTTCAAGTATTTATGGCAAGATTTTTCACCTTATTGTTTTGAGAAGGAAGTTAAAGAGGCTTAACCTGGACTGAGTTAATATAAAAAGTGCTTAGAATAAGTTGTAATATCGAGATAAGAAAAATCAGTACGGAATATCTTGAAACAAGTAAAAAAATCTCATCTTATTAAGTAAAAAAAAATCTTAAAATTGATCTTTTAAGATGAATCTGCTTAATTCAAGTCAGTTTAACTATGCTAGAAAATCCTTTTTTGCAGTGTGTCTCTCCTTCCAAGTCTTTCGTGCACTGCTAACTACAGGAATGACAAAAGTCCTTGTTATCCAATACTGTCGGCCAATCAGAGTCCAGTACTCCTGTCTTACAACCAATCAAATCTCAAGCCAGACAATCATATACCTGCAGTGTCTCCTCTTTTTGCATGTCTTCTGTACAACTATAGGAATGATCAAAAGCCAGAAGTTGTATTTGACGCACAGTCTGTTTTGCTGCTTTCTCTGTACTTCTTGTCTTGTCGGCCAATCAGAGTCCACTTCCCGTGTCTCCCAACCAAACAGATCTCAAGTTATACAATTGTATACATGCACTTTCTCTCCTTTTGCAAGTCTTTTCTGAAATGCCAACTAAAGGAATGATAAAAGCAAGAAAATCTAACCAAGAAGACACGCTTTACTATTTCTTACGGACTTCTTGTCTCGTTGGCCAATCAGAGCTACTCCTGTCTTTCAATCAGTCAAGTTATACAGTTATTTACATGCAGCTTCTCCCCTTTTTGCAAGTTTTCTGCACAATGCTTAACTATAGGAATGGTAAAAGATGGAAATTATGTTTGATGCACTATAGGCTCTGCTCATGCTTATGGAAACATGTGATACCAACTTCCGGCGGGCTCTGTTCGAAGGTAATACGTCTGACAAAATCTAGGAAAAATGAGAAAATGGTCCAGTTTTCTTCGTCTAAATGTCACTGTAGCGCTCCGTTATGTTCGGCTAATCAACATTTTCAACCATACCTCAGTTTTCATCATTTCCCCACTGACGCAAAACTCCGAGCGAACTGGGAACATGCGATTAGAAGAGACGAGGGCAGCAAATTCCAGATGATTCCAAACAGCACATACGTCTGCAGTCTTTATTATGGCGCTGATCACACTTACTTCAGTGGGTTTTATCACTGTCTTTAGGTGAGCCCAGTGTCGGGAACAACACCAGAAGTTGTCATCACATGTTCCCAAAGTCTTCCTGGTTTGTGACATAAGCGTGAACAGAGCCTATTTCCAACCAGGAACATACGTTTTGTTCTTGTTACTTCACCTCAACCTCTCCATTTTCTCTTTCGCACACAGTGGGGCGTGACACACAGTTTCACTATCGAGGTGCTCGTGTTAAGTTTTGTAGAAGGTTCCAGGATGTAGCTTTACGGCTTTCAGAGGAATTCAACAGAAGTTCGGAACAGTTTGGAATAGACTGGAACAAGGTGAGCTTAACTAGAATAAAAATCGTCGTCTACACACATGGATTTCTGCACCCTAAGGAAAATATAGATCATATTTTTAGTGGGAGAAGTTAGGAAAAGTTAAGCGAAAAGTGTGACTACGTCTGTCATGGTGGTTGAGTAAAGAATTCCTATAGGGTATGCAAAAATGTGCAGAGGCTCTGTGAAGTGACAAGCGTGGTAGCGCAAACAGGTCCAGGTTTCCAAAAAGAGAATAAAAATGATATACGAATGGTTTCCCCGTTAGTCTTACCGGAGGATGTGTTTTAATGAACTATTGCCATTATTTAACCAGAATTCATTCAGTGCTTGTTTTTGTCTTAATTTATGTCACAAAATCCTAATTGCAGTAACATGTTTGAACATATTGCACCATTTTACATCATAATGCTGTTATAATGTTGTTTCCCTCATTACAAACACACAAACCCGGCTTATTCAGGCTCCTCTCAAACTGAAAACCCTCCGTTCCACCTTGCGATGTCATGTGGTGATACAGGAGGTGCTCCACTGTGGTTTTAAACTCCACACACCTTCGTTAGAATCATTTGGAGAATTTCAGCCCTGGAATTGCCCATTTCTACTGAACAAAACGTAAAAAGGAGCTGATAACTACAGCGTCATGACATCACAAGGTGGAACAGAGCATTTTTAGGTTTAGAATGAACAAGGATTACTCGAACTTGTGTGAACGATTAAAAAAAAAACACACAACTCCAGGTATGTTTTAATGAGGTAACAACATTATAACACGGCTAAAAGCTCACGAGAGTCACAAATTGCAAAGTAAGACGCGTTTTTAGTTTTAGCCTTTTTGCGTTTTCTTATTATTGAATCTGCGTCACAACAGGAATCTAGAAGCACGGGCATTTACACCAGATGCCCTTCCATGTCACAGCGAGCAGCATCACCAAAACTGGAGTAGGCAGTTAGTGTGAAGCAGGAGTCTCCAAACGTTTCCCTCGGGTGAGCGACTTTTACAAGACAAAAATCCCAGAGAACTGCTAATTTATGTGGCGGCAGGAAATAAAGTATGACGCCTAAAACATAAACCATTATTTATGCATGAGTGCACAAAGTCAGGCATCAAAATGATAGATTTACAATAATAATAGGCATTTCAATCATCAAAATTGAGTTATTCAGGACAATACAGAAATCATGTGGCGAGATACTTGAAAGAGTGTGGAGATCTACTGTTAGCTCCACCAACGACACAAAAACTACAGCACAATAAAGCTTCTATGTGGTTAAAACGCATTTGAGTTATACCTTTAATGACACCGTTAACAATTAGCATCATTTTAAAGTTGTGAAAATAGTTTTTTTTATATATATTCTATTACAAATTGAAAATCATATCGGTTCGAAATAGCCGAACATCATTTCCTGAGCTGTGCCGTCGACTCATTGCAAATCATACGGGGAGAGTCATGTCAAGGACCAATTACAGATCCGACTTGGGAACATTTAGCTGAGAGGGACCCCCCGCTGTCCGCGCGCACGGCCCTGCCCGCGTGCACGGCCCTCCGCCCACGTGCGCGCTCCCCAACACACACGCGCACGCAACCCACACGGACGGCTCACGCTCCAACACACCTCAGCGCCTCATTAAATTAGAGACGTGCTGTGCCGGCCCGTTCGCCGCGAGCGCTCATGGTGAGGACGGGAGCAAAGGGTCATGGGAGAGTGCCGGCTCATCGACAGGAGCTCGGCCGCCCGCGTGTGTGCGGACATGTGTGCAGCCGATAGCGTAAGAGGATCAACGCCCGTGGAAACTGTCACACACCACTGGGCTTTTTCGCCAACAAAAACCTTTTTTAGGAAATTTCGAGGAATTAACGGAGGGTTATGTGGCATTTAACTGGGGTGACCAGATTTTCAAAAAAAAACTGGGGCACACCTGGGTTGGGATGGTTGGTATGAATAAAACTGTGCAAAGAAAAGTGCATTTCAGTTTAGAACATTGTGCATTCTCGTGTCAGTCATAACGTGAGGGGCGTCTCAAACTGCAGTTTTTTGCTTTATGGTCATTTGCAAATATGGATTTCTGTATTTTGGCCAAATAAATGACAATTTATGCTCCTCTTTAGTGTTGACAGGGATCAGATTAGTCAAAAATTGTGATAAGCCTGTTTTAGTCCTGGTTTAGACCTGATGTAGTCTTGGTTTAGACCTGGTTCAGATCAAATTGGTCAAAAATAGTGACATCTGGGACATTTCTTTTATAAAACTGGGACAAATCAGTGGTTTTGGATAAATCTGACTGGGACAGGGGACACGGGGCCAAACCTGGGACTGTCCCGGGTAAACAGGGGCGTCTGGTCACCCTAAACTTAACAAATTCACAAAACTATGAGCTTAATTCACCAAAAGTCACCAAAATAGACACAGCGGGGACATGAGAGTGATTTTCGGCTAAACAGGATGTTTCTATCCAAAGCGCAAAGACAACGTTACAGTTTAAACCTTCATTTAACAAATAAAGCAGGAGGTGAATGTTAGCATGCTAGCTGTTGGCTTTACCGTCATGGCGAAACTCTGCACTGGCGTCTGTGAGCTGTGAAAATCAGAAGAAACTCGTAGCAGAGTGAGGGATAACTTTGGCCCGCTGCAAACCGTTTTGTTTTGTTTTTCACATTTTCAAAACAGCAAATCAGGTGCAGCGCCTTTAAATGAGAGTTATCTGCCGATTTTAACAAACTCACAGAGAAGATCCGGTTAATTCAGTCTCTGGAAAAGACACAACGCTCCAGGAAGGCAGCTTAAAATGCTGTTTTCATTAGTCTAATCATAACTATTGTCCCATTTAGACAAGCTTTGACCCTTAACATTACGGTTGCTAGGAAACTTTTATTGAATTACTTTTTTTGTGCTGTCTGTGTCCAGCCAGGAAGTAAAATATTAAACTCAAAACCTTTTTAGTAAATTTTTAGGAATGAACAAGGGGTTATTTTTTAACAAATTCACAAAATCTATTAGATTAATAGAGTCACAATTGGGAGATGATAGTTTGCGTGTGATTTTTTGGCTGAAAGAAATGAAGTAAAAGTTGTTGGCTCGGTACAGCGGCCGCGCCGTTGGACGCCGAAGTTGAGTGACGGGCCGCTATGCTAGGTCAATTCACCGATAGAGAGACTTGTGTGAAAGAAGTAATTAGAGATTAGAAGATGAAGAGCGGAGTGGAGGAGAGGCCCTGATGAGGCGTATTCAAAGATCCGTGCAGCGGGGAGGACGGGCGCGATCGATGCAAGACAAAGTCCCCCGCCGAGTTAAAAGCAGGACTCAAATCAACAACCTACCCAGGACATCCAGCTTTTTAGCAGGTCCAAGCGCTACTGCTGGAGCTCTGATAAGCCCCGGTCGCTGTGAGGGGCATCACTGACTACGGGCAGCGCTTAAAAGGCACGAAATGTCTTCAAGGAACAGATGACGGAGGAAAGATGGCAGGATATTTTTAGTTTTGCATCTAAAAAAGATCATTGCGTCCCGAGTGACTCCTCAGAATAAGATAAGAGTGATTTAACTGCAGCTTTTTCCTGTTGCCCCACAGACGATAGTTTTGGTTTGGCTGTTTGGATGTATTCGTGTGTTTTATTGTGGATTTTAACACAGTGTTTTGTGGTTTGCAGATTAAATACGGAAGTGAAAACAGAATGGTTCTTGCCAGGTTTTAAGAGAAAGTGCCACTTACAGGCTCCCAGCAGGAGATCATCGAAAAGGCCATTTTAAATGAGACGGCCTTTGCAATAGAGCGACATTTTATCATTTCTCTTTTGATATTTTTATGCAATACAAGACAAGAAGTAAGAGCAGCGTCTTCGCCCAATACTTTTTAATTGCACATAATTCATATTACAGTGGTCCCTGGTTTACAGTCTAAAAATAACCTGTGATAGGCGAAATCCGTGAAGTAGTCAGCTTAATTTTTGTACAATTATTATATGTTTTAAGGCTGTAAAACCCCCCGATGTTCTGCACTCGGCCACGATCTAAACTGAGGAGCAGGGGGTGAAAAACAAAAACTTATGGGGAGTTGTTGGTGCTGTTTTTATTCTTTTAAACAGACATGGCACCTTCGATAATGCAGAAAACAATGCACAGATTCTGCCTTAGCCAATCAGAACGCAGAACACACACAGCACACACAAAAAAAATCCATGAAACAGCGAGGCTGCAAAAGGTGAATCACGACATAGTGAAGGACGACCATCTTCACAATATAGTGAAGATTAAAATGTCATTTTTTTTCCTTCTTTCTTGGAAATGGCAACATTTTCATATTTTTACCATGTTTTGTTTTTCTTTACATATCAGAACTGAGGTCTCAGCCTATAGTTTTGGGGCAAAATTAGGTTAAATATATGTGCATTATAATAATAAAAGTACACTTTCAAAATGCTCTTCTGTGCACTGAAACATGGATAATGGTTAAACTATCAGTCAAGAAATGCAACATAACAGATTTCTAAAGAATCAACGAGTGAAGCACTAAACTGACCAATCAGCTCCTTCGTTTTACATGCGTCACTGAAATAATTAATCTGATTGCACGACTGTGTTTGGGTGCAGTGACCAGACTGATCTCTCCGTAAAAACATACAGAGCTTTATCATTCTGGACTTGCACAGCAAATCAGTTGTATGGCTGAAACGATTCATCGAGTTAATCGATTAAATCGATTAGAAAAATGCATCGATTATTTTTTTTGCCTCGATGCTTCGTTTTATTTTCATACGCTCGGCGATGGCCGGAACCTTTTGTGGTAGAGGTAAAGTTTCCGCACGACCACTGCACTTCACTGTACACACAACAGCGCGGCGCCCATGGATGTATAATAAGAGCAGAACCTCCTCGTGCGCGGTACGGTCCAGTTTGCCGCATTGTCGGTACGCCGTGCGCTCCGCATCTCCCGTACGCGGCGCACTCTGCGCGTGGATTGTGTCTTCTCGCGTACACTCTGCCAGAACTCACACCAGGACTAAACCAGGTCTAAAGCAGGTCTAAACCAGATCTAAAACCAGGACTAATCCAGGTCTAAAACCAAACAAGAATTTGCAGGAGTTGTTGCTACATTTATGTAGTTTTAAAAATCATGACAATATCAAGTAATCCAAAGTATTCAGATTACGTTACTCACTTTAAGTAATTTAATGGATTACGTCACAAACTACATTTTGGGGAATGTAATCTGTAATCTGTAGGGGATTACATTTTAAAAGTCACCTTCTCAACACTGATGCTACAACATGTAAACAGAACCGTACATTACATCAAGTGGAAAAGAAACCGTGAGGTGAGTCAACCTTAGCCCAGCGATAATTACGTTTTTCATGTCCAAAACACGTGTATCTGTCAGTGCAGGTGGAGTGGACTTAACATGTGCAAAGTAGACGCAACAATAACAAACGATTACTCGATTATTCGAACAAAATAATCGACAGAATAATCGATTACTGTAATAATCAATAGCTGCAGCCGTAATCAGTGTTGTTATTTATGGAAATGAAAACTATGAACTTTTAAAAGTACAGACCACAAATTCCTGCAAATAAACCAAATCTAACAGTGCAGAAAACTTGACGCCGCGATCATGACTTGACGGAGTTGCCATCTTACATTTGCCTCCTAAACCTGGTGATCCTTCTAACTAAGTGACACTTTGATTGTCTCCGGGCTGCAGATCTGTTTGTGCTGTTTGTGATGGCGGTAATTATTTGAAAGTCTCATCACAGGAACAAAGCGAGTGGTGATTGAGAGAGCACTGCATAATACCCCAGCTTTATCTCAGCTCCAAAACTATCGGAGCGAAAACCTGCCGAATGAACCATGGGGCCTGTGCCAAGTCCACTCACAAATGTGCATCAGAGGAGAGTCGGCGCCCTCCGCACGCTCGCGGTGTGTGAGATACTCGGCTCTCGGTTTAGGAGCTGCAGCTTGCCTCAATTAGTCACACAGCAAGGTTTTAGTGCCAGTGTTTTTGTTGGAGAAGCACTCGGGATAAGCAGTACGCTCCAAAGACGAGGTAACTCCCCAACTTCAGCTAAGCGCTAAAGAGGTCACCCCGTTTAAAATGGAATAAAACTAATGTTAAATTCACTTTTTTTTCACTATAAAACTGTGGATTTTAAGGTGTTTGAACAGCCTTATCTGCAGTTCATAGTCATTTTTCTTGGCAAATGAAGTGCAAAAAGGTACATTAAAGCTAAGTTTGTGCTGCCTTTAGTAGTTGGTGACGTCACACAAGACTGCACAGGTGTAGTGCGCTTCTGGACGGGTGGAGTTTGAAGACCAATCACATTTTATTTTTATTTATTTCGCGTTCATTTAACCAGGTAAAGACCCACTGAGGTCCAGAACTCATTTACAAGGGTGACCAGGCCAAGTGGTCAGCAGCACATGTCAAGAGAAGAAGGCGACAATCAATTAAGATAAACATCAATGAACAAAGTGCAGTAGCTGTAAGAGTCAAAACAGAGTCTACGGCGATAAAGTGCAATAAAATCTGTTAGAAAAAGCACTTCCTGTTCCTCCAGACCCGCCCCCATTCACTATTTTCCTCACCGTTTCCTCCTAACATGAGTGTTTTGGTTCATTCACACATGTTCGGCTGAGTTCTTCACTCAAACAGAAAACACTTCCACCTTGTGATGTCATGTGGTAATACAGGACGTGCTCCACTGTGTTTTTAAACTCCATACGCTCCATAGACGCATTGGGAGGATTCCAGCTCTGCAATTGCCCAATCGAAATTAAATAAAAGGATCTGTCAACTTGAAAATTACTGCTTCGTGACATCACAATGTGGAACTGAGCATTTCTGAGCTTTGGACATGTGCGTCTAACAACGAAGGACGACTCAAACATGTGTGAAAGAAACAAAACGCAGCTCTGGTTATGTTTCTTTCACACATAATTGAGTATGTTTTTTTAAATATATAATTTCATTATATCGCTTTAAAGCTTCTGCCTTTTTTCTGATGGTCTCGTTGTTCACCTCACTACATCACAAAGAGTTCATACAGCAGCAGTTTGAGTTACATTTACCATCATGAGGCTGTGGTGCTATTTTTTGACAATGTTCAAGGTATTTGAGAGTTTAAATTTAATACGGCTTCAAACCCAGACAGGACGCTGCACAGGAGGCAAACGCTCTCCTCTGCAGCGGTCGACGGACACCGGAGAAGCAGCAGCTTTAGAAGAAGTCATTATGTCGCTCTGGTTTAACTCAATGCACAAATCTGGCGGTTCTGGAGAGGGACACAAGCCAGTCGTGAACGCCGGGGCACAGGTTAATCTCCGCTATGCTCATTTTGCCAGGATCAAATTTAACTTTCGACTCTGGAGGTAACTGGAGAACGCAGACGGCTCACTCGGTACTGGAATCCTGCGAGGGTGACACAGAGTTTGCCCCATTAACTTTAAAACGTACTGGCTTCAGCTCCTCCTGGCCAGAACCATTACTCAGGACCTGGGGAAGGGTCGGGGCCACTGCTCCTCACGTTAACTAATGATATTGAAAGGTGGGTCAAAGGCAGAGAATAGCCCCAAAAATGACGATGATAAAGGGCTGAACAAACTAAATATGCCGGTATAGGGGGAAAAAAAGTTATACTCATAGTTTCTATATTTATATTTTGTGTGTGTGGTGTTGTTGTTTTGCACTGTGCAATTACACCTTATAATGTACAGGAAATGAAAAGTCCATATGCTGCTCTACCTACACCTTATTTAATCCGACCTGCACCTCTGTACGTTACTATAGTTTATTACATTTTAATTATATCTGTATTTTATTATATTTTTTATTATATCTGTATTTTATTCTATTTTTTTTTACTATATTCTCCCTTGAATTTGCAAACAAGGGGACAAAAGGGGTGGGGTTAAATAAGTATTTACTTCCTCCTTTTCGGACATTAGTAAAATCTGCTCGACATTTATTTTGGTTTATTGTTACAGAAAAAAAGCATTTGTTTTTTGTTCCGTATCTGTGCATTTACATTATAATTATGCATGTTCTGTGCATTGCTCCAGATAAACATTCATTCATTCATATTTCATTCATTAGATGTTGTGAAATGCACAGGATTCTTAGCGGAGTTTATCAGTTCATATTTCAGTCTTATCTCAAATGTTAATGCTCCTGGAGATGTTTGTGAAATGTGCACTCAACTTTTTACTCCTACATATATCGCAAATATAATCGCAATAAAAAATAAAACATATATTTTTTTTAAAAAGCCTTAAAATGTGAAGAACAGAACTCCATTTTAAACAGTTTGCGCCGGATGAAAGTGACTTAAAGAGGGGATATTATGCGAAATTGGAGCTTTTTGCCGTGTGGTAACGTCGTTCCCTCATCGAAAACACAGCTGCAGAGGTTTTAGATGCCACCCATGCATGTTTGAGTAATTTAGTGATCTCTCCTTACAGTTAGCAGCTATAACACAAGTCTGCGTCACCTGTGCGCTCCTATAAACACACAAAAGCCTGTTACAAAACTGCACACATAACGTTAACAGTTAAATTAGTGCACGCTGGTGACTGAGGTACACAGAACGTCGAAAATGCAACTTATAAAACATATTTCCGGCAAATATGGCATTTTCAAACAAGGTGATGTAAACACGTTACGTTTTAATGCCCCATTCAAGTGAAATACCTCCTCAACCTTCAGTAAAGTGAAATTTCTGGAACCAACATTCGGTGAATACAGATTTCTGAAGGTCTTTCTGCACAGCCTTTTTTCTGTTCTCAGGTAAACATCTCATAAACTGAAGATTTGTTTTGAATTTCCAAGTGAATAGAACTTAGAATATGTGACCGCGATACGCCCCCCTCGCCCCCCCCGGCCGGCTCTCGCAGGTCAAACAAATAAAGACTTAGGTTAATCTTTTTCAATAACACCGTCAGTTATTTCAACCCTATTAAAAGTACATTTGTGAATAGCTCCGCGGCCTCATTGTCCATTGAATTCAGGGCCGGAGACGATAACAGTGACATAATGGAGGATGTAATTGCTCCTAATTTTCTTATTTCAGCGGTGCCCCATTCAACCGCGCAAATTGTGTTGTCAGTGCAGAGTCCTGACAGGTAAAGGCTTTAATGTTTTGAGCTCGGAATTATGGATCTTTCAGTAATAATAAGTAAATAATAATAAATAATAATAATAACCTTTACGGCCGCTTATCCAAAACTTGTAGGTGTAAATCTACTGTCAGTGTGCAGTGAGTTAATGAGGTAAATTCAATGGCTTTTAAGAACTAAAAGGAAGGAGCTTGTAAAGTGCAAAACTTTAAAGAGGACATATTCTGCTTGTGTTTGTGATGTAGTTACAGTCCCTGAAGCCTGTAAATCATTATGTTTGGATCATTTGGACGCTCAAAATCACCATATTCGTCTAAAAACCTTGATAAGCAGTAAACATGATGGTTTAATTATATAATTTCATGAGTTTGACCGATGGGTCAGTGAGGCATAAGGATTTTCAACAGGCACATTTTAAAATATAAAACAATATGAGTTTCTATTGAACTTTTTCAAGTATTTACAGTGTCAGGTGCATAAATCTGTGTTTAACATTTATATTAAGCATTTTTAGTGTTTTTTATATTTTAAAAATATCAAAATGTCATGTGGTGCGACTGAGAATAACCTTAAATAGTTTTATTTTCTAAAACATGGTTGTGATATTAATCTAAGTTGTGAGTAATATGAAGTGTATAGAAACAAACTGTTGGCGTTTCTTTAGATTTTTAATGCATATTGAAATTTTCTTTTGCTCCAATATGACAGTCGCCTGTTTGTGTTTAATGAACAAACTACAACTCTGTAAAATGCATCAAATGAAGAAAAATGCCTAAAGAACCGTTCACCCAAGTCGACTTTGTCTGTTATTAAACTCCAGCCATAGAATTCTGCTGTTATTAGTGGCACCACATGATGCACGGTCGCACCACATGACATTTTAACACTTTAAGGACAAAAAAACATGTATAATAACTAATGATTTAGGAAAACATGATTTGGTTCCCTGGAGGTCAGAGGTGCTACAGAAATGTGCTGAATTATGATGAAATTTTAACCTTTTTAACTGAGGAAACTGCAGTTGGACAGAAAATGCAGGCGTCGCGTCACTGACCCAGATACGTCTGATAGGTTATGTTATACATGACTTTTTAAAAATGCAGTTAAGCTAAATTTGGGACAAAATGAGACCATTTTGAGTTTCTATCATTCGCAAACCAGAAGCAATGGTGGTGTGATGTTAGCATGCTAGTTGTTTGCTTCACTGTGACAGCGATTCTCTGTTCTGGCCTCTGAAAGTTGTGAAACGCACCAATAAACTCGTCACTGTGAGTGTGAAGATGTTGTGGCCACACCGGCTCGTCAAAAGCCTGAACCCGTCAGATCTCAGGAGCTCAGCAGGGCCTGGTTAGTACTTGGATGGGAGACACTGGGAATTCCAGGTGCCACAGTGGGGCCAGTTGCAAAAACTGTCGTAGTGTCCTTAGGCAAGACACATCACCCACATTGCCTAGTATGAAAGTGGTGTGTGCGTGAGTGTTGGTGGTGGTCGGAGGGGCCAATGGCGCAGATTGGCCTCGCTTCCGTCAGTCTGCCCCAGGGCAGCTGTGGCTACAATAGTAGTTTACACCACCGGGTCTGGAGTGAATGAATAATGCTCTGTAAAACGTCTTTGAGTGTCCAGAAAAGCGCTGTATAAAACTGATGCATTATTATTATTATTAACGTGTAACTTTTATCAAAATTCAGGTACACGCTGCAAAAAAGGCAAACATAAGAGAAAAAAAACTATTTTGAGGTAAAAATGCCCTATTTTAAGTGAAATTCTCTGCCAGTGCAGTAAGAAATTTCCACTTTTCCAAGTTTTCTTAAAACAAGACGAAATATGAATCTTGTTCTAAGCAGAAAACACGAGTTTCAAGTATTTATGGACAGATTTTTCCCCTTATTGGTTTGAGAAGGAAGTTAAAGAGGCTTAACCTGGACTGAGTTAATATAAAAAGTGCTTAGAATAAGTTGTAATATCGAGATAAGATAAATCAGGATGAATATCTTGAAACAAGTAAAAAAAAATCTCATCTTATTCAGTAAAAAAATCTTAAAATTGATTTTTTTTTAACTTTATTTTCAGTTTAACTATGCTAGAAAATCGTTTTTTGCAGTGCAGCCCTTTCAAATATTTCTTTAACATAACCAACCTGTTGATGCTTAAAATAAAATATTGCTTTTTACGGAAAATAATTTAAATGTATTCACAAAAATCCAAGTACGACACAGAAAGGGTTCCTCAGCTTTCTCGTTTCGGGGGTTTCCAGATTCTCCGACTAAAACCAGGAATCAACAATAAAAGTGCATCACGATTCTGCTGCTGTTTTAAACCACTTCAGGCTCATGTTACGGATCTTCCATTCAACAGTGGTTAACAACATTTTCTTTGAATTTTCCGCAAGAGGCTGTTTCGTATTCTGGTCGACAATGTTCACCGCTCCAACTTTCTATATTTACCTTTCATCTGCAGCTCCGAACACCTCTGCAGCCTGCGATGTGTCTTTTCCATATGGGGTGAGGTTCAGGCCAAAACACACACACCTCCGGACGACCTTACGCGCCCCGAATAGGAGTCGGTTTATTTGGGACATTATCCGTTCTGAACCATCGACGCCGCTCCTCCTGGAACAGTGTGTTTCACAGCTGCACTCACACAATACAGGAAATCTATGACGTCCACCGTTTTCTCTCGTTCTCCCTCTGTTCGTCTGTCAGTAATAAAGAGTGATTTTACACATTGTTTTTACAAGGCTAACGGACTTTTTTTTTAAATTTATTTTCACTTTGAGAATGAGCCGCGGTCTACACTGCAAAAAGTACTGAAATGAAGAATTGTATATTTTGTTTATTTTATTTATCTGTTTTCAGTCATTTTTAGTCAGATTTATTAAGTTGGTAAGTTAGACATGGAGAATTGTTTAATGGCATTTTTGTTGGAAGTAGGAATGTATTTATTTAAATCTTTAACTAAATTCATATTTAAAAAGTACTTGAAAAAGCTTAAAAAACTTTTTTTTTTAAAAATATCTTACACAGTTAATACTATATATAAACTAATATATCTATAGCCCAAACAACTCAACATTCTTACTTAACATTCTTAAATAGACATTTTAATTAGGATATATTGTGTTTTTACATGTATACAACCACAAATACTTTAAAAATGATTTTAAAAAATAAAAAAATACAAATACAAATGTAGCTAAAACTAGCTAAATGAGGAAATATTGCATCAAGTCATTTCACCTCATGTTATTTTTTACAGTGTAGGTGGGGTCATAAAAAAGGGGGGTAATTTTAATTGGCCTATAGTATTTTTTTATGTGTTCACCTTCATTCATTCTTTAAAAAAAATCATATTTAAATCAAAATTAATTAAACAGAGAAGTCATTTGACCTCTTGTTATATTTTTACAGTGTAGGTAGGGTCATGAAATAGGGGAGTAATTTTAATTCATGTATAATATTTTTTATGTATACACCTTAATTAATTCTTTTAAAAAAATCATATTTAAATCAAAATTGTCAAAACCAGCTAAATAAGGAAATATTCCACACAAGTCACTGACCTCCTGTTATATTTTTACAGTGTAGGTGTCATAAAAAAGGGGGTAATTTTAATTGGTATATAGTATTTTTTATTATGCATTTACCTTCATTCATTCTAAGAAAAAAAACAAACAAACACATTTCTATCAAAACGGCCAAAACCAGCAAAACAGAGAGATATTCCACACAAGTCATTTGACCTCTTGTTCTATTTTTGCAGTGTAGGCGGGGTAATAGAAGTGGGGGCTGTTGGGGGGGCGGGGGTCACATGGGATGTGATTGACAGTTACAAAAGTGGAAAAGCCCGGCGCACAGAACAGAACAGGCACGGATCATGTGTTGTCTGGTTCGCCGTTATGTCAGAGTGTCAGGGCCAAAAGCAGCGAGCGCCGGGGGTCTGAGGCCCCGCCAATCAAAACACACGCGCTCCTGTGTGTGTGTGCGTGTGTGTGTGTGTGTGTGTGTGTGTGTGTGTGTGTGTGTGTGCGTGTGTGTGTGTGAAAAAAACACAGGCAAAGATCATGGGGGAAGTTCAGGCCGGACAGAGGTAAACATCGTCAAAAAAAACTATGAAATAAGGTTAACGCTTTAAGTTGTATATACGAGTGGGCTAAGCTAACCCGTTAGCCGCCGCGTGCCAAACAGGAAGTGCTCCAGGAGGCTCTTCCTGCTCCTTCACATTAGGATCTTCTCGTCCCTCTGTCTGTACCTGCTGCTCTGAGCCTCGTCATTCTGGACTTAAACTGTTCGTCTGAAGCCGCCACACAGGATCCTGAACTTTTCATTTCTCTGTTTTGTTCCTAAATCAAGATCTGAACATAAATAACGGACCAATCAGATGCCTTCATTCCCCGAGGTCCCTCCCCCTAGCGTTAGCAACAGGTTTGATTGACAGCTCGTTTCGTTGCTAAGTAAGTTCCCTTCCCGCTTTCCTGCTCCAATTGACGATTTTAGAAATAAAATGACAAAATATCTCAAACAGTTACAACAGCTAAAGTTACTAGAATTAACTGACATAAAGTAAAGTGAATTTGGTTAAATTGTGACTCTGTTGTTGTTCGTACGTAACAGAACAAACAACATAAATCAGTGACTTAAACTATTTAAAGCTCAAAGTTTCTTCTTCTTGTGCAGAATCAGGTAAATCCAGTGTCCTGCAGGTGCAGAGTATCACATCCATAGTCCGTATATATGATGCATCAGCTCTGCCAGGAGGAGGCGCCACATTTAACCTCCTCACTCATGATTGGCTCTTGTGTTGCTATGATACTCGCGGGAGGATTTCCAAATATGGACCTGGCTCCAGATTCGCCCCTGTAACCGTGGCAACAGGAGCCTCGTTTGAGCGACGCTGTGGAGACGTCACTCACTCAGTCCAGTTATATGTACGGAAAACGGTCGCGATATGAACATTTCAAGCTTGATTTTGATGCTAAGGAATAGACTCGATACTCGATACTGTTTACTAGGGATGCGCCGATACCGATACTTCCATAATATACTCGTACTTGTTAAATATTTTCCGATACCCGCACCGATACCACTATTACACGACACATTCCGCAGTATCCGGGTTTCAGTATCCGGAATAATCCAGAATCCCGGTTATGAGAAACCAGAGCAACATTAATAAAGCGGCTGTAGAGACGTCAGTGAAAGAGCCGCTGTGAAAAGTTTAACATGAACCAACGACATGCGCACAGAACAGACTCAGCATCAGCAGAACATCCTCTGACACAGAGAGAACACTCATGTAGTGTCGTTTCCTTTTCCAGGGTTTTTTCAGCGCTTATACTGTATGCAAATGAGCCATGTGGTTTTAAGTTTTGTTTCTGTAAAACGTAAACAAATGTGCACAAAACTGCTGCGTTAAACACGTTATAATCAAGATTCAAGAAGTTTATTGCCAAATTTTCATGTTCACATATGAAAAAATGAAATGACGTTTCTCACTCAATCAAAACTAAATTAAATTATAATAATATGAAAGAAAAGTTCAAAGTTGTTGGTGTGTAGAGGGAATATCAGGGTTGTTTGTATTTTTTCTGGGTTTATTAAATATGTATGTTTTGTGCTTGTGCATTTGTAGTGTGGAACTGTAAACAGTACAGGACAAAAAAGGAGTTAAACTGACTTGAATTAAGCAGATTCATCTTAAAAGATCAATTTTAAGATTTTTTTACTTAATAAAATGAGATTTTTTGACTTGTTTCAAGATATTCCATCCTGATTTATCTTATCTCGATATTACAACTTATTCTAAGCACTGTTTATATTAAATCAAGCCAGGTTAAGCCTCTTTAACTTCCTTCACAAACCAATAAGGTGAAAAATCTTGCCATAAATACTTGAAACTCGTGTTTTCTGCTTAGAACAAGATTCATATTTTGTCTTGTTTTAAGAAAACTTGGTAAGTGAAAATTTCTTACTGCACTGGCAGAAAATTTCACTTAAAATAGTGCATTTTTACCTCAAAATTGGTATTTTGGTATCTTTTTTTTTCTTATTTTTGATAGGCCTTTTTTGCAGTGTAGAGTGTGACCTTCAGCATAAAATCCTAATTCTTTCTTTAATATTTCCCTGTTTTCTTATAGTGGAATCGCTCCATGTGCACGTCCACACTGGTCTTATACTTAAGGTTCATCTCCGTCCTGTCGATACTTTCTCACATAAGTATCTCGTTTCGATACGAGTTTTTTATTCCCGATACTGTTGACAACCCTCGATCGGACACGGGGTTCAGATCTACGGCCGTTTTATCGATTTATTTTTCAGAACACGTCAACCAGTAAAATGGGAAAAAAGTAATAAAAATAAAAAACGAGCGTGACCCACTTTGTTAGTTCAGATTTGAAATGTGAAAGTCAATCAAAAAGCAGAAACACGAGTCATTATTTCCTCTGCGTGACGCCAAAAAAACTGGGTCAAAACCAAAACGAGACTAAAAAATAAATAAATATGTAACTTTTCTGGTTGTGGAACTATCATCTACATATTCACATGAAAATTATATCGCAATAATAATAATATGAAAAAACAATAGAATTTATGAACTGAAACTATTGACTCTTCACATTTTCGAGCCGTTTCGCACACCCTGAGACGCATTTTTTGTATGTATTTTCTTCATTTTTGTCTTATATAAACTGCTTCTCTGCTTAATGCACAGGGAGAGAGCGGCCCGCACGCCCACTCATGACAAAAATACTGTTAGAAATTTGTAGGGAGCTTATTGTTTTATCTCTTTTTAACGGTGAAACATTGAAAACCGTTGTCGCTTTATTCACAGAAACGCAGGATCCTCAGAACACACAGCCGCCTATGGCCACAGATCTCGAAAATCCTGCACCATCTGAGCCGCTCTCGTAATTGCCTGGTTCATTTTGGGAATCAATGACCTTTAAGGGAAAAAAAAAAACACCAGCTCCCTCCTCCACTCTCTCTCCTCCTTCTCCTTTTCCTCTTCCTCCCTTCTTACCCCTCTGAGGACTGTTTAAAATATGTAACTCAGGCGCAAAGTGAAATGAGGGAAAATGCTTTGACAGGTTTGAAAATGCATCGGCCCGAAAAGCCGAAAAACCCCCAAACCGCCCACAGCAGCGAGAGGAGTTCAGCCTTTTTACGTATTCAGAAACTGTGGATATTCTACATCCACAATGTGCATTATCAAGGAGGAGGCAGAACTTGCATTTAAGGTTTCACTGTGTAACTTTCCCCGGTCAACTTTTTATAGTCTGGTCTCCACGGACACGCAGAAGACTCCACGGTGCGGCATTAAACCTCCTATATCGAGCAAAACTGACTCGAAGACCCACGACATCGTACACGATACAGAGGAATATGTTTTCTATAACCGCGCAGAACTTTCTAACGGTAAAAGACAGAAACTTTTCCCCTCTGAAAGTGCAGACATAGAGGTTTCCGTACATTTCTGCGGCTTTATCCTACGTCACACTCACGCTGTGTGATGACGTGAGCAAAACAAGTGTCCAACAGGAACTTTGTTTTCCCCAAACTCATGCGCTCCGTCCATTTTGATCGAGCCAAACTTTGCCAAAGAGTGAAGTGAGTCAAGATGGTCGACTCCTCTGACTGTGTGTGTTTATAACGAGGGAAAAAGTCGCTCTAAGTGGAGTTAATTCTCACACACATGGAAAATGACACATCTTGGTGTGTGTAATTGTGCATCTCTTTCTATTTTTATTTAAAGGTTAATTTCACTCAAAATGAACAAATCCAAATGTAATAAACACCTGGAAATGCAGAAGTGCTGTGGCTCTGGCCCTGGACCTGACAGGAGCTGTTTCCAGGACTGGACCAGGAAAGTTGGAAGTTTTTAGGGCAATAAGGAGATTTTTAATTTACTTACAGACTTGAGATTTTGCATTTTTGTAGCTTTGGCCCTAAATGAAGCATTTTTTATTTCCATAAAGTTGTTTCTACATGTTTGCTGTGTGTTTTGTATAAAAGAGTGTGAATTTTATTTTCTGTTTTTTTTTTTTTTCATCTCTATTCCTGGTCCTGTAGCTTTTATCACAGCCTCATGACACAACTACAGCAGCAGATTGTGAAATAACAGGTTGGACTGAACAAAAGGAGGTAGAACACTTCATTAGGGGTAAAAGGGGCAGTTTTAAAAGCAAAATTAAGGAAAAAAATCCAGGCGAGGAGAAATGTACTAAAATTACCCTCAGGTCTTCAGGGGTTAAACCGGGAGTTGTGTTTTGTTTCATTCACACATGTTTGAATAATCTCCAAAGCTCAAAATGCTCTGTTCCACCTTGTGATGTCATGTAGTGGTCGTTCTCAAGTTGCAACTAAACTCCAGGTGTGTTTTTGATGAGGAAACAACATTATAACAGATCAGAAAATAGTGTAATATGGGCCTTTTACACTATATCTTCATGAAAACAAGCAAGTTACGGCTCAGATCTGTGAAGAGGAGGTCCTACTCACAGTAAGAATGTATGTTTTCCAATAAAAACACCAGGAATTATGACCAGGAATTCATGCATGATAGATTTTTAATGCCACTGTGGAACATTTAAGGCAAAGCAATAAAGAGAGACTCAGAATATGAACGCGCCACCGGAAAAGTTACCCTTAAATTTTGATTCTGGCCCAGTTTTTTGGCTGAAAATAATGATTTGTATTTCGATTTTTTCGATTGAACTTCACATTTCAAACCTGAACTGAAAAAGTGGGTCACACTGAAACGGTCGAGGAGAAAAGTGGAACAAGCGGAGCAAAAACGGCCCAGGAAAACCACTTTTACTCCATAAAGTCGACTGTGCACGCGCAAGTTTGTGGGAAAAAAACCACACATTCAGTTCTGTCTGCTGTACTTTTTGGTTTTATTTGGCTAAAACGTTTTTCCTCGAAGCCTTTGGGGCAGATTATGATATTTTGTCTTATATTATCAGGGCAGCTGTGGCCACATGGCTCATCACAAACACAGGATGTGATGTGTGAATGAAAACAAAACAAAAAAAAAGTAAAATTTAGCACATTTGTTATTGTTTTTGTTTTTTTTGCTAATGCTAACATACAGGAACATTGACACAGACAGTGGCTCCTTCTTTTCTGCATCACTCGAGGAAAAACTAAAACTACCCACATCAGTCCATCTTTCCCACAATCAGGGAATAATTTAGCGCCATAAAATGCTGAAAAGAAATAAAAAACTTAGAAAACTTAGCACATTATGTAATTTATGATTTTTATTTCATTTTTTAAGGGTGTTTTCCAAGTTTTTACATTAAAATATGAATTACTAATGCCCAATGTGACATATGTTTAAACAAACGGTTACTGTTTGGCCTAAAATGTTCCACAGTGCGGCTTTTAACTCATCTATCTCCATGGAAACAAGCAGGTAACTCCGCCACATGCAAAGTTTCTCCGGAGAGGTGACGTCGCTCAGGAGGACGCGCGTTTTTCAAGGCGGTTTTGAGAAATAAAAATAATATGCAGAGCCCAGATTAAACTGTTATTATTATGTTTTCTGCTCCAGGTCTGTTTGTGATGAGTTATTATTATTATTAACACTCTTATCTGGCTTCAGGACCTTTAATAAACACAAGATGGATACGTTTAGGGCTGCAGCTATCGATTATTACAGTAATCGATTATTCTGTCGATTATTTTGTTCGAATAATCGAGTAATCGTTTGTTATTGTCGTGTCTACTTTGCACATGTTAAGTCCACTCCACCTGCACTGACAGATACACGTGTTTTGGACATGAAAAACGTAATTATCGCTGGGCTCAGGTCGACTCACCTCACGGTTTCTTTTCCACTTGATGTAATGTACGGTTCTGTTTACATGTTGTAGCATCAGTGTTGAGAAGGTGACTTTTAAAATGTAATCCCCTACAGATTACAGATTACATTCCCCAAAATGTAGTTTGTGACATAATCCATTAAATTACTTAAAGTGAGTAACGTAATCTGAATACTTTGGATTACTTGATATTGTCATGATTTTTAAAACTACATAAATGTAGCAACAACTCCTGCAAATTCTTGTTTGGTTTTAGACCTGGATTAGTTCTGGTTTTAGATCTGTTTTAGTCCTGGTTTTAGATCTGGTTTAGACCTGCTTTAGACCTGCTTTAGTCCTGGTTTAGTCCTGGTTTAGTCCTGGTGTGAGTTCTGGCGCGGTCCACGGAGTGTACGCGACAAGACACAATCCACGTGCAGAGTGAGCGGCATACGGGAGATGCGGAGCGCGCAGCGTACCGGAGCGTACCGCACACGTTTTGCTCTTATTATACATCCATTATACATCTATTACACATCCATGGGCGCCGCGCTGTTGTGTGTACAGTGAAGTGAGAGTCGTGCGGAAACTTTACCTCTACCACAAAAGGTTCCGGCCATCGCCGAGCGTATGAAAATAAAACGAAGCATCGAGGCAAAAAAAAATAATCAATGCATTTTTCTAATCAATTTAAACAATTAACTCGATGAATCGTTTCAGCCCTAGATACGTTTAATGCCATATTGTGTCACATTCAAAACAATGCAACGTACCAAACTCTATTACAACTTTTACGCCTCTAAACGCAGCTTTAGTACAAACGAACGCACGTTATTTTGCTGTGACTAAACATTTCCAGTGTCTATCATTAAGAAAATACCCAGGAAGCGTCTTTAGCATGTGCCAATCTGGACTGAACCGGGGCATCTGGATCGAGTTTGGGGTATTAATGAGTAACTGGAGGAGGTGATTCATGCATGCGTTGTTTTCTTTTTTCTTTCTTCTCCTTTTTGGTTTTAAAGGATAAGGTTTGGCCGCACCACAGAACGGAGCCTGTGCCAGGATCCGAGACTCGCTGTGGCGTAGCCTCCAGCAAACTGTGTGTAATCCAACGTTTTCTCTCCCCGCGAATGAACGTGTCCACAAAAGAAAAAATGCATTTGCCTCACGCTGAAATCAAGTCGCTGTTCAATAAAAAAAAAAGGATTGTAGCTAAAAGGGGCAGTGAATTATTTCCTTTTTTGAGCAAACTGTGCCTCGCTTCGATGTAGATTTGTGTCGGGATTTTCGGCTCTTCCGTCCGAATCTTTTGGATCTCCTCATTTCAAAGAGGCGTTCAAAAGACGGGCTCTTTTCCTGTTTATTTATGCGACAGAATCCGACGTAAGAAGTGATTTTAGCTGCAAACTTATCACAGGGAGAAAGGGGCAAGGTTCAGAAATCATTCAAACTGAGTGGGTGTGTCCCCTTTTGTGCTATTCTTGTGTTGATTCTGCGTTAATCAGGACGAAAATGCATAAAAACTAGAAAGAAAAAAATGAGATCAGATTCCAACAGTTCAAATTAAAGAGTCGACTTGTTCACGAATGTGACTTCACCAGTGTAGATTTTATAAACGGCTCTTAAGGGCAAAATAAATCCTCTGTATAAGAGTGTGTTTGCATGTGTGGACTGAGAACGCCATTAAAATCTAAATTTAAATTGTGAATATTTTTTGAGGTGAGAGAAAGTGGTGAGAAAACTATAAATTTACCCATATTAAAAAGGTAAATTGGGGTTTGTAATTTATAAAAACAACACATTTTGACCAGTTTTTATGTTAGTAATAAAGTAAAATATGAAATAAAATTAAGGAACCTTTTACTATACACTGCAAAAAAGGAGGTTCTAGCAGAGTTAAATTGTCTTGAATTCAGCAGATTCATCTTAAAAGACCAATTTAAAGATTTTTTTTACTTAATAAGATGAGATTTTTTTTACTTGTCTCAAGATATTCATCCTGATTTATCTTATCTCGATATTACAACTTATTCTAAGCACTTTTTATATTAACTCAGTCCAGGTTAAGCCTCTTTAACTTCCTCCTCAAACCAATAAGGTGAAAAATCTTGCCATAAATACTTGAAACTCGTGTTTTCTGCTTAGAACAAGATTCATATTTCATCTTGTTTTAAGAAAACTTGGTAAGTGAAATTTTCTTACTGCACTGGCAGAAAATTTCACTTAGAATAGGGCATTTTTACCTCAAAATTGGTATTTTTGTCTTATTTTTGACAGGCCTTTTTTGCAGTGTAGTGGATTTTGCCCTCATGACGATATAAAAATGTCAGATTTTTGAGTCCTGAAGACTTAAACTACACAGATGTGGTAACTGTGTGTTTGATAAAAGCGTTTGCAGTGCTCCATTATACGCCCCTGGTAACAAAACCGTACATGTCCTACGCCCCAACTTCTGCCAAACGCCAAACGCCAAAACGCCAAACGCCAAACGCCAAACGCCAAACGCCAATGCAAAGAAAAAAAGCTCCTGTTGGACTGGAGGAAGATGGAGCATAAAATATAAGGCAGATTTCACACATCCTGAGTTTAAAACAGAGCAGCGGCCGCAGGGAGGGATCCACGGCCCCGTTTATCTGATGGGCCCCGGTCGTACAACAGGAAACCAGCACAGACACAGGAGAGATGGAGGTTAGAGAAAAGAGAGGGATGACCTCAGAGGGGAGGAGAGACGGGGGGAGAAAAAGGAGATAGAGATGCAGAGTAGTAGTAGAGAGACAGAAGAGGGTGAGAGAAAAGGAGGCGAGAGAAGGGAGGAGAGAGGGATACAGAGAGAGAGAGAAAGAGGGGTGGAGGGGGTTAGAAAAAAGAGAGGAGAAAGAGAGATGACGTAAGAGAGAAGGAGGGAGAGAGAGAACGCAAGAGGGCTGAACAATACAGAGAGTAGGGAGGAGAAAGAGAAGAGAGAGTATGAAACAGAGAGGGAAGAGAGAAAAGGAGGCGAGAGAAGGAGAGGGAGTGGGAGAGGGGAATGAGTGAGGAGAAGAGAGGGAGAAAAGGAGGTGCGTGAAAAAAGGGAATAGAGAGGAATTAGGGAGAGGAAGAGAGAGACAGAAAAGATAGAGGGGGAGGAGTATGAAAAGGAGGTGAGAGGAAAAAGAGAGATGACGTGAGAGAGAAGAGGAGAGAAAGGAGGGAGTTGGTGAAAGAGAGGGGAGAGAGAAGAGGAAAGAAGGAAGAAGAGAGACACCGAAATGGCTAGACGATACAGAGAGTAGGGAGGAGAAAGAGAAGAGAGAGTATGAAACAGGGAGGGTGAGAGAAAAGGAGGTGAGAGAAAGGGAGGGATTAGAGAGAGGGAGTGGGAGAGGAAATGAGTGAGGAGGAGAGAGAGGGAGAGAGAAAAAGAGGTGTGAGAAAAAAGGGGATAGAGAGGGATTCGAGAGGTTAGAGGAGAAAGAGAGATGACGTGAGAGAGAAGAGGAGAGAAGGGAGGGAGTTGGTGAAAGAGAAGAGGAGAGGAGAGAAAGAGGGAGAGAAACTAAGAGGGCTAGATGATACAGAGAGAAGGGAGGAGAAAGAGAGAGAGTGGGGAAGGACAGAGGAGTATGAAACAAAGAGGGTGAGAGAAAAGGAGGCTGAAGAAGGAAAGAAAGAGAGGGACTAGAAAGAGGGAGTGGGAGAGGGAAATGAGAGAGGAGGAGAGAGACAGAGAGGAAAGACAGAGGGAGAAAAGGAGGTGAGAAGAATTAGAGAGAGAGAGAGAGGATAGAGGGAGAAGAGAGAGAAAAATGGGATGGAAATGGATGAGGGGAATGAGGGAGGAGAAGAGAGACAAAGAGAGAGAACAAGGGAGGGAGACAGAAGAAGGAGCAAGGGAAAGTGAGGAGAGAAGAAAGGAGGAGGAGGTAGAGAGAGGCCAGAGGATGAAAAAAGAGAAAGGAGAGAGTCAGAGAATAGAGAGAAGGGGGAAAACAGAGTAGGAAGAGATAAAGAAGGAGGAGGAGAAGGTAAAGAGATAGAGAGAGGAAAGAGGAAGAAGGAGAGGGTAAAGAGAGAGAGAGGAAAGAGGAAGGAGGAGAATGGAGAAGATGGAGGAGCAATAAGAACCAGATTAAGAGGGGACACATCAGGGGACGAATGAATAAAAAGTCTCATTTGTCAAACTCTGGGAGAAGTTAAACCTGAGACATGAAAGAGAGAGAGAGAGAGAGAGAGAGAGAGAGAGAGAGAGAGTGTGTGTGTGTGTGTGTGTGTATATATGTGTGTGTGTGTATAAAAAATAACAAAAGTAAAACAAAAGTAACAAAAATATGCAGACTGTTGAGATCTTTACTAAATATATCTGAACCCTGGGATGTAAATGAGGCCTGGATTTAAACATGTTGAGCTTGTGTCTGTTTTACAGTTACAGCCTAAGACACACGTGGATCATTTTCCTATAATTTGCACAATTTAAATCTCAATATTGATCTAAAACGACTCGATAAAAGAAACGATCACCGACATCGGCGTCAGAAAACTGCAGTGAGATGAAACTACGGGATCTGAGCAGCACAAAAAAAGAGGCACAGTTGTCAGTAGCTCCGATGCATATTTATTGGGGGTTTAACGATATCCAAGTCTCACGATACGATATGGTCACGGTCTGAACCTCACGGTACGATATTTACTGCGATATCGTGGGAAAAGCTCACGATATTACGATATTCTACAGAATAAGACTGACATTATAAAACGCTTTGACCCCAGTCATTTGGTGCGACATTTATTGTCATTAGGGATGGAACGAAATCCAAATCTCTCTGTACGATATTTACACCAAAAACATCTCACGGTACGATATTTATTGCGATATTTTGTGGTGAATATGGTACTTTTCCCTCTAAAAATGCTTCACAAGACTTAATAATTAATGAATGAAGATGTAAAAGTGCTTAGAACAGTTATTTCTTCATGTCGTCTGCACTGAAACGGAGCAAAGGATCATGGTCTATGTAGTTCCCTCTGTTTTTGTAGCTATTCCTGCATCAGAACTGTTCATTTAAGCAAAGAGACTTGTGATTCGATATATTGTGATTATGTCCTCGATATTATTGTGAGACCTTTGACGATACGATAACACGATATTTTGGTTATTTTCACATCTCTAATATCTACAGATCACACTGCAAGAGGCAGATTATTTTCAGTTGACCAAGAATGACTCCGTGACGCTGCCAAATGTCTTGTGTGTCACAGATTAAGAAAATAAAATCGGAGTAAGTAAATACAAAGCAGGTACATACGGAGACGATATGACGAATCACGCTAAAAACAACTCCGAGAGGGTAAACAAGAAGGAAAAACAGCTATAAGTCAATTATCCGTTTCATAATTCACAGTGATTTGGCGTACAGGACGTATATTAACAGGTTTAACTGTATGTTTATATCCCGCTGTGTGTGAAAATAGCTTCATGGCGTTCTTACCTATGCAGTAACAGAGCAGGACGGAGAGCAGGACCGACAGACCCACCGCGCTGAGAGCCGTACACCTGCAGGACAAAGAGAAAACATTTACATACACAGATTATTATGCAGGTTTCATCTCCATATTTATGACTGAACCTCGCTGCAAACACATAGAACTAGCGTATTCAAATATTATCAGGATATGCATCTCACGGTACGATATTTATTGTGATATTTTGGAGAAGCTAATAGATTTGTACTTTTAAAATACCTCAACAAGACTCAAATCAATACGGTCATAATCCTAAGAAATGAAGTAAAAAACATATTTCTTCATGTTTTCTGCACTGAAATGAATCATGGTGGATGTAGTTCCCCGTGTTTATCAGCTGTTACCACCATAAAACAAGACATTTAAGCACATTAAGTTGTGATTCGATATATTGTGACAGGCCACGATATTATTGAGACCTCTGACGATACGATATCACGATATTTCGGTTATTGTTACGTCCCGACTATTTTCTGATCTGTTAGAACATCGTTTCCTCATCAGAAACACACACCCAGAGTTGTGTTTTGTTTCATTCACACACGTTTAACACACAAACGCTGCACGTTCAGGCTGAGTTCTCCTCTAAAAACATTCGGTTCCACCTTGTGATGTCATGTGATGATACAGGAAGTGCTCCAATGCATCCACTAGAATAATATGTCAAATTTCAGCCTTGGAATTGCTGATCTCTACAATACAAAACTATACAAAAGGAACACAGCAAAAACTGGAGGGTTAAAATTTAGTTTGTTGAGTTGTTTTTAGCACAAAAATTGTTATTTTAACTATTTGAAAGTTAAATGGGGGTTTGAGTTGGGGTTATTTGCCAGAGTTGATATGGTTGAAGTTAATTCTACCTCTACTAGTGTTAATTCAACTTCCTCTAGTGTTAACTTGGCACCTCCATCCCACCCACTTCGAACCTCCGTGAGAGAATAACCAGTTTGAACCAGTTTTGTACATAATTTAATCTTAAATTAACTAAAATAAAGTGTAAAAATAAAACACCTCTTTGTGTTGTTTTGGCTAAATCAAGATAACCCTACAAAATGTTCAATGTTTACTCTGAAAACATTAATATAACTCTTGATTTCGGGGTTAAACAGCCCTAGAATCGAAACATTTTTATTTTAAGAAAAAAATTCCTGCTATTATTAGTCGCACCACATGATGCACGGTCGCACCACATGACATTTTAACACTTTAAGTACAAAAAACATGCAGAATAACTAATAATTTCTGGAAAAAAATGATTTGGTTCCATGCAGGCCAGAGGTGCTACAGAAATGTGCTGAATTATTATGAAATTTGAACCATTTTAACTCAAGAAACCGCAACTGGACTGAAAATTTAGCCCAATACAGCAGAACGTTGTGAAGTCGCGTGAAGCCGAACTGCAGCTCTGAGCACTTCCTGAATCCTCTCCGTGCACAGAGCGAGTATGAACGCTTCCTGCAAAAATGCAAACTAGTTCTTTAACCTTGGGTGTGGAGAAACGGGCCAGAGATGGTCATTACATTCAATACAGCAAAGGTCTGTTACAAATAAGCAGCTATAGCGACAACAGCATTATTCAGAGCGGGAGGTTGGGGTGATCGGTGGCCTCGCAGTCTATTGTACATACAAATGCACCCGAGCCTCTTCCAATACAGATGGTGAGATGGGCCGGCCGCTACTTTTACGACCACATTAATCACGGCGATGCAAACGAAGCGTAAATTACAACTTGAAGAGCGCTCGTCTCCGGTGTTGCTTGATGCAATCTTGAAATAACAATATCCTTTGTTTTTATAATGGCCATTTTGTCCCTGTAAATTCCAATAATGTTTTTAAATGAGACAGTTTAGTCAAAAACGGGAACAAACGCACAGAAAATGCTCATCTTACATTTCACTGTAGTCGTAATATTCTGCACCTTTGGTCCGTTTTACCCGATTTATTCACATCGACATAGCAGAAGTCGTGTTTTATTTCATTCACACATGTTTAACACAAACTGCATATTTAGGGTGAATTTTTCTCTCAACCTGTAAACCAAAAGTGCTCCAATGTGTTTTTTTTAACTCCCTACGCCTTCACTAGAATCATTTGGATCATTTCAGCACTGGAATTTCCCATCTCTGCCCAACAATAAAGGTAAAACGTAGATGCAAATGTCTAAAAACTAAACTAAACTACCACTACAATGGAGCATTTTGACCTTTGGAGATATAGACAGACCAATAATAAATGTGTGAACGAAACCTTAACAATTCTTCAGGCAGGTTTTTGACGACGTATCAACTTCCTGTCATGTCTGCAGCTCACAAATGTCAGTTTTGCACAGTGTAGGAGCTATAAAAATACCCGGATTGGCAAAAACACATTGCAAATAAGAATTACAGGTATAATGAAAGCGCTGTATGTTCCAGCTTTTGTAATGTTCCAGCGAAAAAAATCATTTCAGTTCTTTTAAAAGACGGACGTGATATGAAGATATAAATTTAGAACAAATCGATGCAGCGTTTCTATGAGCTTTTGTGGGATGATTTACCGAACCTGCTTTAAGTTTTGTCTCACACTCTTGTTACTGCTGTTGTATCATGTCCAAAATAGATTTACGCTAAAATAATCCTCCATCTACAGCCTCCTCGGTCGAGTTCTGGAGAAGATTTCCACATTCAAACGCGATAAACGGTCCTTTCAATCAATTAATCGATCAATCAAACAAATCAACCAAAGCAAATGGAAATGTATTACCAATTAATATTCAAACAATGTTGAAAAAAGAGTAATTACAGTAATTACAGTCTGAAGGGAACAGAAGTATTTAAAAAACCTCGATTCTAGAGTATTGCAGTAAAAGGTGTAAATTTATGGAACAACCTAAATGATAAGATAAAAGAATCAAAATCGCTTAATATATTTAAAAAAAACTTGTTAAATCAAGTGTATTAAATAATTATGATTCTTTTATCTACTGTAAAGTGAGATAGTGGTCTGTGGCAAAGTTAAAAAATAGATGAAAACATTTATGACTAATTTTAGTTCAATTAAGACGCTAAAATAGAAATCAATTGTGAAAAGTAAATATATTTTTGGGGGGCAGAAAATATAAGATGTGTTCTTCTCTCTGCTCCTTTTCATTCTGATACTGTCATGTTAAACAAAAATATATGTGGCCACACCGGCTCGTCAAAGCCTGAACCCGTCAGATCTCAGAAGCTCAGCAGGGCCGGGCCTGGTTAGTACTTGGATGGGAGACCACTGGGAATTCCAGGGGCCACAGTGGGGCCAGTGGCAAAAAACTGTCGTAGTGTCCTTAGGCAAGGCACATCACCCACATTGCCTAGTATGAAAGTGGTGTGTGTGTGAATGGTGGTGGTGGTCGGAGGGGCCGATGGTGCAGGTTGGAGCCTCACTTCCGTCAGTCTGCCCCAGGGCAGCTGTGGCTACAACAGTAGTTTACCACCACCGGGTCTGGAGTGAATGAATAATGCTCTGTAAAGTGTCTTTGAGTGTCCTGAAAAGCGCTGTATAAAACTGATGCATTATTATTATTATTATTATTATTAAAAAAGCCTTTTCTTTTATAATGAAATAAATAAATAAATAAATTTTAAAAAACTTTATTTTAGAGCGTTTTTCATACAAAATCTGCAACACGAGGCGACTCCCTCCCTCCATCCTTCATTAAACTCTGCGTATACGTTTTCTATCAGAAGTCTTTTCCCCCAAACAGCCAACTTCTTGAAAAAAAAAACAGAAGATTGATGTTTCCGATTATTAATATTAGCAAACGCGTCTGGAACATATGGCCATAGGCAGATGAAGTAACACTGAATCAAATTGTCATCTCCTTTTTGGCAAGAAAGCCCTTGAGATTGGATTTCTCGCTGAGCCCACTGGAGCTATAATTGAGTATCAAATCACATACATTTTGGAGCCTGTCAAATGAAAGACATCTTTGCATACCATTTTCTTAATCAAAAAAAATATATATACATAAAAATATACATTAAAAAAAACCTGCGGCTCACAGCACTCCAGCTATTCGGGACCAGTGTTTGATTAAATCCACTTCTCTGTTTTTCTTTGGAGAAAATCTATACTTTTCAGACATCCAGGAGTTTGCTGCGGTTTGAAATTAAGGGGCGCTGGAGGTGTCATTTTCTCAAAAACACACCCGGCGAAAACGAACGGAAAAAAAGTGCGAAAAAGCCGAAATATAAAAAAAAAAATAAAAAAAAGAGAAAAGTCTAGTCTACTGCTTAAAATCAGCGGAGTGCGAGGAGTCCAAGGCTGGCTCTTTGCACATGGCTGAAGGGATGTTTGGGGAGTTTAGTGAATAGGAAATAGGAAAGGGAGGATAGACAGATAAGAGCAGACGAGTGGAGAGAGAGAGAAAGAGGGAGAGGGGGAGGCAGGGGACTGTGGCGTGAATTTGAGATATTTTTTAAGGAAGAAAATGCGTCGGAGAGCTGAGGAGTCACAGAAGTGCAGCTCACGTCTATTGTAATGATCAAAACAAAGGCTGCGCAGTATAGGAATAAATATACGGTAAATACTCTACTATTATACGAAAAACAACTACGGCTATAGGAAAATCAGGGTCAAAAACTCTATGTATACTTTAAAACACTAAGCAAAATACTATTATCACTACTACTACAGTCCCTGACAAAAGTCTTGTCTCTTATCCATTTTGTAGAAACAAAAGCTTATAACCGGACTTTAAATTAATCGATTGGTTTTAGAAATATCTCATATGAAAGTTAAAACCCTCCCAAATTATGCTCAATATACTGAAATAAATTTACTTTACTGAAGAAAGATCATTTAATGAACACAAAGGTCAGATTTAGGCAGGACAAAAGTCTTGTCTCCTTGTCATATGATGCACCCAGTCCTAGATTCCAGCCTCACCTGTGATCAGTTACTGATCAGTCACTTAGTGGGTGTGTATAAAAAGAACCCCAGCACACCAGACCCTCACATCAACTGCAACTTGACCTCTGACAACCTGCCTAAGATCCACCCTGAGACCAAAGCGTTAATTATCAAGAGGCTGAAGACCAGATCCACTGCTGAGGTGGCTGACACCTTCAGTGTGTCTCAGCGTCAAGTACAAAGAATAAGAAAAAGATCTGAAAAGACTGGAGATGTTTTTGACAAGCCCAGGTCCAGCAGACCCCGCAAGACAACTGCTCAGGAGGACCGTTTGTTGATTTGAAAATCCAAGGCCCCTTTTCCACTGCAGCAGAGCTCCACCAGGCCTGGTCACCTCAAGTCCCTGTGTCAACCAGAACAGTTTGTAGAATTCTGTCTGGAAATGGCCTCCATGACAAAACTTTTGTCTTGCCAAAATCTGACCTTTCTGTGTTCATTAAATGATCCATCTTTCTTCAGTGAAGCAAATTTATTTTAGTATATTGAGCATAATTTGGAGGCGGCACGGTGGCCTCAGGCCTCACAGCAAGAAGGTTGCGGGTTCGATCCCGGGTCGCCCGGGCCTTTCTGTGTGGAGTTTGCATGTTCCTCCCTGGATGGGTATCCTCCAGGCTCCAGTTTCCCCCATCAACTTAAAACATGCAGCACCTGAACTAACATCAAGGACCATGTTGTCCACCCTCCTGTGGGCTCCACCTGCAGAGGGGTTCATAGGGGAGGTCAGGTGCTATGAGGATTGGGCAGCAAACTGCCCCCGCGACCCAGCCGGATTAAGAAGAGAAGATGGATGGATGGAGCATAATTTGGGAGGGTTTTGCTTTCATATGAGACATTTCTAAAACCAATGGATTAATTTAAAGTCAGGTTATAAACTTCTGTTTCTACAAAACGGATAAAAGACAAGACTTTTGTCAGGGACTGTAGTAGTAGTGATAATAGTATTTTGCTGTACTGTTTCCAACGCTCCTGTGGTGGTAAAACTGGGATCTGAGCCTCCGATTATAGTTCAACACAGTGTCAGTATTTCATTAAGTTTATATTTACATTTTCAATTATAGCCCAGAGTTTAATTTACTTACATTTTTGCTTTTTCGGACGGACCATCGAGTTTAAGTTAAGTTAATGTTACTTTACTCGGACTTATTTTCTGTAGTATCAGGATTTGCTTTTGTGTTGCTTTAATTAAGTTAGTAGTTTAGTTAATTGTGTTCAGTTCGTTTGCTCCCGGGCGATTTAATTAGACCCGTCCCCCGTATGGAGGGTTTTTGTTGTTGTTGTTGTTGTGTTCAGTTGAGTTTTTTTGTTGATTGTTTGCTTGTGTTAAATTTTTTTGGATTAATTATTATGTGTTTGTTTTTTTTGTTGTTCTTCTTCTATTTTCTTTTTTTTTTTTTATAGTTACTTTGTGGCGGGTGGAGGGGAAATGTGAGATTGTTCTTTTTTTTAATCCCTGTAAAGCGTTTTGTTTCGCATTTTTGCATGAAAAGTGCTCGATAAATAAAGTTTGTTTGATTCACTGATTGATAAACTTCCTTTTACACCTTGTCTTTTGCTTTCTGTGTTTGGTCCCTGATGTTCTAGTACAAAATAAATCAATAATTCAGAAAAAAACAGATTTTTTTTAAAGAGAATGTGGATTATCAAAGTAAAATACACAAATAAATACAATATTTAAAGGTGCGCCCGTCAAACGCTTTTCTCCGTGGAAATATTATTGTTTTCTCTGGAATGTTTCACAGTATAGCATTAATAAGTCTTTCTATCTTCACGGAAACCACCACCAGACCAGGTTACAGGTCAGATCTGTGGAGAGGCGACGCCGCTCACAGCCAGAATACCTGTTTTTATCGGTACTTTTGAGCTACAAAACCACCTGTAATTGAATAAACACGACGCGGAGAAAACTGTTTAATGTCATACTGTGGGACATTCCAGGCAGAGCAATGGCGTCTCCATAGAAACAAGCAGGTCCACCAATCAAAAAGTTACACAGTGCACCTTTAATCTAAGAAAGACCTACATATAATTTATCTTGAAGCTTTAAAATTCCTTTGGAGCAGTTTTATATAAACGTACTTTGTTGTTGCAGTGATGAGTCGTGGAAAATTAAGTGAAATTTAGAGTTAAACAAGAATAAATAATAATGATCAATCTATTTTCAGCTATGACATGACAAATCTCTGAGGTTAGAAGCTTAAAATGGACTAATTACGTTGATGAGGGAGAAGAAGTGGTGAGCTGGTCTTTCTTCTTAATGCCTGGGTGCAATTTTCACTTAACTTTAGAGTCCACCTTAAAAGAAGCACTTTAGAGACACTCCTCACTCCCCCGCGCACCAATTAGTCACTGACCCGACTCTCTTAACAAAGTCTTTTCTAAATGAACGAGGGACAGACCTCCTCCTCCTCCTCCTCCTCCTCCTCTCATCTGCTCAGGCTCCGTGGGGCTGTCACACAAATGCTCCGAATTAGATTATTGATTTGTTTCCACTGCGCTTCATTTCGTCATCCACGGCCAGGCAAGGAGAAGGAATAGAATTGTAAAAAAAAAAATTTCTTTCTTATTTTTGTTTAGTATCAGAAAAAAGAACCTGATTTTAGTGAGAAACTGACTACACTGCAGAAACGGCCTATCAAAAAATAAGGAAAAAATACAGTTTTTGAGGTAAAAATGCCCTATTTTAAGTGAAATTTTCTGCCAGTGCAGCAAGAAATTTTCACTTACCAAGTTTTCTTAAAACAAAAGGAAATACTGAAGCAGAAAACACGAGTTTCTAGTGTTTATGGCAAGATTTTTCACCTTATTGGTTTGAGAAGGAAGTTAAAGAGGCTTAACCTGGACTGAGTTAATATAAAAAGTGCTTAGAATAAGTTGTAATATCGAGATAAGATAAATCAGGAGGGAATATCTTGAAACAAGTAAAAAAATCTCATCTTATTAAGTAAAAAAAATCTTAAAATTGCTCTTTTAAGATGAATCTGCTTAATTCAAGTCAGTTTAACTATGGTAGAAACTCTTTTTTTGCAGTGTATAACCCGCACTAAACGTTTTGGTGGAAAGAAATCTATTAAACAGAAATTATCCACTTCAGCTTAAAACACATTTGAGTTAAACACTACGCAAACACTACTACCTCCTCTACTATTACTTCTACTACTTACAACACTGCAGTTCCTAAAAGCACAACTAATGACGGATATGGGGATTTCTACTGGCACTGATGTTAAAACTATTGCAGAATTTTGATTTTTGATTTTTTTGGGGCAATTAAGAAGTTTACATTCTTTTACAATGGAACATATAACATTAGAGAAATCATGATAGAAATAACAAACAAACAAGACAAAAACAAAAAACAAAACAACAATAAAATATTTTGCCCAAAAAGGAGTGGGAAGAAGAGAATTTATTTTGAGAATAGCTAATAACTAATTATAAGTCAATTAAATACAATCAATTATTACTAAATACTAATAAAATACAACACTAAATACAACACTAAACACAATCAATCAATTAAATACTGTCCCACTTTAACTGTGGCTTTTAACTGTATGTTTTAATCGTGTTAATTTGTTTATGTTGTTTAAGGCGCCTAATAAATAAAATGTATTATTATTTTTATTATTATTTCTTGTAGATGGTACAGGGTCACATTTTTGGACACTTTACCACTGTCACCCCAAAGTAGATGTAGCACAGGGGACTATATTTTTTAAATTACTTTTGGGCAAATAATAACACGTGTGCCTCTTGTATTTTGCTGATTTTTTCAATTAAAAATATTCATATTAAGTATTTATATTTAAATAATTCTATGACATTTGCTGCTGAATTTTCCTCCCCTGAAAAGCTCGAGATCAAACTGGCATTACACGAGCACCAGGTCTGTACTGCAGGTCAGGACGGTAAAATGGCCGGTGCTGAAGTACAAAAAGTTGACAGAGAGTGTTTTCAGTGGACGACCGATTTTTTTTTTCCTTGTTCAGTGCGGGGGCCGTGCAGTTTGTCTGATACGTAAAGAAAGTGTGGTGGTTTCTAAAAGGAATATACGGTAATCTGCGTCGTCGCCACAAAACCCGCCTAACCCGACCCCGGCCCCCGGACTACTTGAACTCCAAAGCTTCTTCCTACAGCCACGAAAAGTACTTCATGATATGTTTGTAGTTGCCAGTGCATGACTGGGTGCAGTGTATATCGCAGTGCAATACCTGATCATGTGTGGTGTTTAGTTATAGTGCAATATTTAATACTGTGCAATATTTGAGAAACGGTGCAGTATTTAAAGCAGTGCAATATCCTGGTGTAGTCTTGGGTGTCTCAGCTTACTGATTTATTTGATTGTATCCTGAGTGTAAATGTACCACGTATATGTCTGTATATGTGTCTGTATATGTGTATATGTCTGTATATATGTCTGTATATGTGTATGTGTCTGTATATATGTCTGTATATGTGTATGTGTCTGTATATGTGTATATGTCTGTATATATGTCTGTATATGTGTATGTGTCTGTATATGTGTATATGTCTGTATATATGTCTGTATATGTGTATGTGTCTGTATATATGTCTGTATATGTGTATATGTCTGTATATGTGTACATGTCTGTATATGTGTATATGTCTGTATATGTGTATATGTCTGTATATATGTCTGTATATGTGTATATGTCTGTATATATGTCTGTATATGTGTATATGTCTGTATATATGTCTGTATATGTGTATATGTCTGTATATATGTCTGTATATGTGTATATGTCTGTATATATGTCTGTATATGTGTATATGTCTGTATATATGTCTGTATATGTGTATATGTCTGTATATATGTCTGTATATGTGTATATGTCTGTATATATGTCTGTATATGTGTATATGTCTGTATATATGTCTGTATATGTGTATATGTCTGTATATGTGTATATGTCTGTATATATGTCTGTATATATGTCTGTATATGTCTGTATATGTGTCTGTATATGTGTATATGTCTGTATATGTGTATATGTCTGTATATGTGTATATGTCTGTATATGTGTATGTCTGTATATATGTCTGTATATGTGTATATGTCTGTATATGTGTATATGTCTGTATATATGTCTGTATATGTGTATATGTCTGTATATGTGTATATGTCTGTATATGTGTATATGTCTGTATATATGTCTGTATATGTGTATATGTCTGTATATGTGTATATGTCTGTATATGTGTATATGTCTGTATATGTGTATATGTCTGTATATGTGTATATGTCTGTATATGTGTCTGTATCCGTGTATATGTCTGTATATGTGTATATGTGTATGTGTCTGTATATGTGTATATGTCTGTATTGGAGGGTAATCTCGTTGTGCGTGTGTACAGTGTGTACAGTGTGTACAGTGTGTACAGTGTGTACATAGGCGTTCTATTCTATGAACATATACACAAATACGACTACTTGAACTCGAAAGCTTGTTCCTACAGGCACAAAAAGTACTTCATGATATGTTTGTAGTTCCCAGTGCAGGTGCAGTACAAGTACAAGTACAAAGTATTCATCCTCTTTTACAGATCCCTGCAGTGCATCCCCACACACTGCTGACAGAACAGAGTGATTCTTTTGTGACGGATCCTACCGGACGACTGACGCATTACACGTGTGCACGGGTACTAATATCTGCAGTACTGGGGCGTGTGCACTGGTACTAATATCTGCAGTACTGGGGCGTGTGCACTGGTACTAATATCTGCAGTACTGGGGCGTGTGCACTGGTACTAATATCTGCAGTACTGGGGCGTGTGCACTGGTACTAATATCTGCAGTACTGGGGCGTGTGCACTGGTACTAATATCTGCAGTACTGGGGCGTGTGCACTGGTACTAATATCTGCAGTACTGGGGCGTGTGCACTGGTACTAATATCTGCAGTACTGGGGCGTGTGCACTGGTACTAATATCTGCAGTACTGGGGCGTGTGCACTGGTACTAATATCTGCAGTACTGGGGCGTGTGCACGGGTACTAATATCTGCAGTACTGGGGCGTGTGTGGATGCAGTATTGGGGCGTGTGTGGATGCAGTATTGGGGCGTGTGTGGATGCAGTACTGGGGCGTGTGTGGATGCAGTACTGGGGCGTGTGTGGATGCACTCCTCACCTCCACGAGCAGTACTTGGACGACTTCTTGAACTTGAATGCTGAGCGTGACAGCGTGTTCCTGGGCAGGGGTCGGGTGGGGGGGGAATACACCGAGCCGGTTGCCATGGTGTATCCGGGCGTGGCTGTGGAGAAGAGAGGGGTGGTGCCGGTGCCTGTCTTAAAGAGGAAGTGCCTGCAACGAAAACACACAAAAAACGCACAGTTTAGCGTTGGAAAAAGTACATTCAGTCACAAGTGTTTCCGTATCTTCTATATTTATGTCACTGTCAGCCAGTCACGCCCCGGTATCTGTGCTCCAAACCTCACCTCAGCCTCTTTAACATCCACAAACTGTACAGACTAAATAAAATGTCGACTCTATTTAAATAAATTATATACGTGTCAACTTTTCCTGTTTGAGTAGAACATCTTCAAATCTACATGATGTATTTTGGATGAGCACAAGTCATTAATAATAAGGAGTTTTTCCCTCAAATAATGTTCACTTTTCACTACTACGAAAACATTGCGATTAAAAACTATTCCTAGTGGTGGAAAATAAACTTAAGTAAAGATTTTACTTATCTGTACTTTGCTTATGTAGATTTTAATGCGGATACTTTTACTTTTACTTCAGTACATTTGAGAGCAGGTTTCTGTACTTTCTGCTCCACTGCATTTTTGAACAGGATGGAAAAGTATTTTTTTGTATTATTATTGTTTGTTATTATTGTTTTTTTTGTTATTTGCTCTTGAAAAAGCTGAGGATTTTTTTTAAACACATTTAACACAGTTTGAGCAAACAAAAATATACAAAGGAAAACATCTGGAAAAAACAAAACAATCGATTCATTTTCAACAAAATTCAGCACAAATCTGTATCAAAATCACTACATTTGAAACATTATAAGCTCAAAATCTGCCAAAATACGTTTACTTTTTCCTCTTGAAGTGCATTTTACATTTTTAAATCTGTACTTTAATACTTTTACTTGAGTTTTTTTTCTTTTTTTTTACTTTTACGTAATAAAACTGAGTACTTTCCCCACCGCAATTAAATTAAAGACAATTACACATGTTGAAATGCAGCCTGGAAAGTCGTTTGTTGCAGCCTTATTTCAAGCCAACACATTATTTGGTAAAAAAAAAAAAAAACCTGTTCCAAACCCAGGAAAAAAAACAAAAAAAACTACACACATCAATGGAAGCTAATAGCAACTTTCAGATCACACCGCATTGTGGAGTTGTTTGCAAGTTTGGAATAATTACACTGTGAACTGTGAACCAAACTTAGAATCTATTATCCCGGTGTGATACTTTCAGACAAATCTAATTACATAAAAAACACCACAGCTCCAAATCACCTCTCATTTCCATCATGTTATCAGTGAACAAAGGCTCCGAAACAGAATCCAGTGATAAACAAGATGTGTCCAGGCTTTAAAACAATGGGCCCTCGTGTGGGTACAGTGAGAGGACACAGAGCTCCATTATTCTCATTATACTGAAAAACACAAAAGGGACCTCACATGTGTTTTTGTGCGCAGCCCAAACCGAAGCCTCATCAGCCGCCGCCACGGCCATTACTGTCCATTATTCTCAAATCAGCTCCATTTGGTCAGGTGAAAATGAGAAAGTGGGATTAGTATTAAAAAAAGGGCCAAAGGTGGGGTTGTTTAGAAGGTGGTGCAAAAGTTTGGAGAGTAAATAGTTGGATTAAATGTGGCTTTGATTCCCGCTTTCTGTTTCATACACTCGCGCTGTGATGATAATTTAACATCGTGAAAACATCTGTGCTATACCTGGACTTGGACTAATCACACGGCAACAAAGATGAACATGATTTAACCTGAACTTCTTCGGTTCCTTTCTAAGACAAAGTGTATTTGTACCTTGTTGACATGTTTCGGCTGCTGCTGCGAGTCGTCTTCAGCACTGTCACCGGTGTTGGTGGTGACGTGTCAAATATCAGCTGTTGTTACTTCCTGTAGGCGTGGTCAGCTGTTGTTACTTCCTGTAGGCGTGGTCAGCCTGATGGGACCTGCAGGTCGCCCAGACTGACCGGATCGGAGAGTGGTGTATCATCTTTTATGTTCAATGTTGGAATCCAACCTTATAACAATACAGGAATGTGGGGCTGTGGGGAGGTCATTTTATACTATTTTAAATACACTTTGCCCTCTTTTCTGTCTGACCACATTAAACCTGACCAAACTAAGACCAAATATTTGACTTTTGTAATTGGATCGGATCAGCTGAGGTGGTTCGGGCATCTGGTCCGGATGCCTCCTGGACGCCTCCCTCGGGAGGTGTTCCAGGCATGTCCCACCGGTAGGAGGCCCGGGAAGACCCAGGACACGCTGGAGGGACTATGTCTCTTGGCCTGGGAACGCCTTGGGGTCCATCCGGAGGAGCTGGATGAAGTGGCTGGGGAGAAGGAAGCTTGGGAGCCCCTGCTTAGACTGCTGCCCGCGCGACCCGGCCCCGGATAAGCGGAAAAAGATGGATGGATGGATGGATGGATCGGAGAACAACCAGTTCAAACGCTGGATCAGGGAGGACGGTGAGATCAGGAAACGAAGCACTGACAGCATCAACCGTGACGACGGCGCGTTCCTCCTTTCACACACCTGGGACCCCCTCCTCCAGAGACCACCGGGCGACAGGAGGCGTGGTCAGTCTGGGCGACCTGCAGGTCCCATCAGGCTGACCACGCCTACAGGAAGTAACAACAGCTGATATATGACACGTCACCACCAACACCGGTGACAGTTCTGAAGATGCAGCAGCAGCAGAAACATGTCAACAAGGTAAAAATACACCTGGATCCATTGTCTTAGAAAGAAACCTAAGAAGTTAATGCATTAAGAAGACAAAATAAATATTTTTAGCGTAATGATTTAACCTGTTTTTAAACTCCGACCCACCGGGATGTGAAGGAAATTTAACTTAATACGTCTTACGCTTTCATTCACACACGTTTAACACGCAAATCCTGCATGTTTAAGCCGAGTTCCACCTCGTGATGTCATGCGGTAAATACGGAAAGTGCTCCGATAAACGCCACACACGTTCAGGAGAATTGTTTGGATAATTTCAGCCCTGGAATTGCCCGTCTCGGCTCAATAAAAAGTAAAAGGTCGTAGGGTGGTCCGTCACGGCGAAAACAGCAAAAAGTTTCAGATCACCTCGATTAGAAGCCTGCATTAGGTTTGAACGGATAATTTAGGAAGAAATCTGGAAGAAAAAGGAGATGTTTTAGAGGTTGCTGCATGAAGTTTCCTGGAAATTGATAATTTTGCATTTTCAAGTAACTCTTTATGGACTTTATGGCTTTTCTAAGCAACTTTTATGGACTTTCAGTTTGTGTGCACCTTATTTATTTGGTTCGCTGTGTTTTAGTATAAGGCAATTTCTAAGTGTTTTGAGCAACCTCTGAATATGAATTAATGTGCATAAAATTTGGACCCAAACATTTTGGCCAGATATGGAACCAAATGACCACCATAAAAATGTTATGTACATATAGAAATATAAATAGAAAGTAAAGTAAATTCATTACATATACCAGGGGTGTCAAACTCATTTTGGTCCGGGGGCCGTATGCAACCTACTTTGATCCCAAAAGGGCCGGATCAGAAAACTCAGTTCTCTCTTCAAGTTATCGTATTTTTCTCCGTGTCTCGTAGTGGTGTTTAAGATTATATTCCTCGAGCAACGCCACTTGTTCCAAACACACTGAGCACAGATTTCCCATTCACCTCTGTCAACAAATAAGAATCAGACTATTTTTCTTGGGAAATCCTGAACTCAGCATCTGCTTTTCTCATTTTTTGACATTTTGCTGATGAGGGTCACGGTCGACAGTCAAAACGATCGTCCTTTAAGAGCGTTTGGAAAGAGGAAAGTCTTCATTTGTGCTGCTCTGGTGGGAGTCGCAATGTACAGAAACGCCGGAGACGCTGCTATGCTGAACGGTGCCGAAAATTAACTGAAAAATCTGAAAATTTTAAGTATTTTAATAGAAAAATCAGGCGAGGGCCAGATTAAAGGTCTTGGAGGGCCGGATCTGGCCCCCGGGCCGCATGTTTGACACATGTGACATATAGAATAAAGTTTGTTGTCCCATTTGTTGTATTACTTTGACCAAAAACTGAACCTGTCAAACCGTCAAGACACTAAGTCGGTCACGTTGTGGTGATGGACGTCGTATATACAAACTCGTCAGCGTCTTTGGGAATTGTGTTTTTTCACATTAGTAAATATGGGCATAGTGTCAAATGCATAAGTAACATACATGTGTGTAAATGTGCCTTTGTGGGATTATAGTTTGAAACTGTGAAAAAGAAAACTGAACTGAACTAAGGCCATGTCCACATGTAGCCGGGTATTTTTAAACCGAACATTTCCCCCCCTCCGTTTATAAAAACTGTTTTATCCACACCACCTCGTCTTCGGAAAAAAATACCTTCCACACATAACCGAACATCTGCGTTTTCAACCACATTCATACACATTCCAAACCTGTAGATGGCGTTATTTCCATCACTTCGCCATCAAACATGGCGGCGAGCTCCTCTGTCTGGACAGACTCGGATTCAGAATTGCTCCTAAACACAGTTTAGGAACAATTCTGCTCTCAACACACACACAGCTCTCAAGAAACGACTCCGGTCCATAGTCTGCTCTGGCTTTGGCTTTGGCTTTGGCTTTGCAGTCACCTAAACAAAGGTCGCACGTTTGACGTCAGGGCAGATTCATATTTTTTGGCGCAGACAGTGACGTTTTAAAAGGGAAAACCCCAGTTATCTCTGTCCACACAAACAGGCAGAAACAGAGTTTTCTTCACTTTGGCCGGAGTTTTCCCTGAATACTCGTTTTTGATGCGTGTTCGTGTGGATGACAGGTCAAAACGCAGCAAAACATCTTCGGTTTATCAGATACCCGGATACGTGTGGACAAGGTCTAAAGGTATCTGTTAACCTGAAAATGACCATTCCATGACATCACAGTGTGGAACAGAGCGTTTGGAGCTTTGGAGATGCACACAGCTTAATAATGCAATATTATTCAAGCAAAACATAACTCCGGGTTTTGGACGAGGTAACAACATTCAAACATGGCCTAAAACTCAGTCAGTTTTGCGTAATAAGGACCTTTAAACCAAGTCATGTATTCAACTATATATTTTATAAGTGCTTTAAATCTCTATAACCAATTGGAAACCAGATTTTGAGCCCTGGGTAAATACAATGTCACAGAATGATATGCTCACCCATGAAGAAAACTCAATATAATTCTACTTTCTTCTGCCATAACTGTCTGGAATAGTTGTTTTAGGCGGTGCCTGACATTTGCTTCCTTATCGTTTTTATCCAAATATCTTTTTCTCAGAAATATCCGCCTGTACAATACGCCAAGAAGGACATTTTCTTAAACTAGAATCATTACCGATCCAGCACAGGCCCTTTAACAGCCTGTTCGTGAAAAAAATATGCCCTCTTAGGATGAAGCAATTAAGGAGTGAAATTAATAGCTCTAATACTGTTTTTTATGCACAGGGGTTACGTGAGGAGCGAGTAAAGTGTCTGAAATTTCTCTGTGGTAATTGTAATATTTGCAATGGGAGTTTCAATGGCTCCATCTGCCTGGACACAAAAACAGTAGCACTTTGTCAAATATGAGGTTGGCTTTGGTACTATTACACCCCAGATTTGACAGGCATTCACAGGGAAAAACCATTCAAATGGTTCTGAATTGCCAAACATTCACTCGAGGCAGGAGAGAGTGGCATTGGATGTGTTTTTCCCCACATGGAGCAAAGTGATTTTTTAATTAAAACTATTATATGAAAAAAGGCAGAACAAGGACAATCTTTGAGCTGAGAAATTACAAAAATACAAATGTGAGGCTCTCGCGCGCCATACAGCGAAAGGATAAGCAGGAAAAAAAGCCAACAAAAATGAAAAAAATCTGTAAAATTATGTTTTTTAAATTAAATTAAATTGTAATTTTTTAAAAATCTCGGTCTCTGAGAAATTTGAAAAGTCAAATTAGTGAAAAATCACACTCCACTTGCAGATATTTGCTTGAAATTACAAATGCTGCATTGAAATATTTGGTAACACTTCATGTGAACCTTAATTAGTTTTAATACAGAATGAAGGAACTCGATCAATAGTTTAAAAAATAGTTTTGATAAGAATGATTCAGGTTTACTAAATCCATAGAGTGAAGAGATGTAGAGCGGCTCAGGGTCAGTCGGCGCTCTCATATCCCTTCCTCTTGTTGTTTTTTACACTGTATATTTTAGAAATGTCACTGTTTTTTTCTATTTGTTGTACTTGTATTAACATTTTTAAAGCCAAACCAGGGACGGGAGCTGCAGACGAGCCTGTGGACAGAAGCCGTACGGGCGTTACATCGGTTTCCTATGTGGTGGCAGTGTTTTTTGGCACAGCCCCTGACAAATAAACTAAGGCCATGTACACATGTAGCCGGGTATTTTTAGAACCGAACATTTCCCCCCCTCCGTTTATAAAAATAGTTTTATACGCACCCACTCATCATAGAAAAAAATACCTTCCACACATAACCGAACATCTGCGTTTTCAACCACATTCATACACATTCCAAACCTGTAGATGGCGTTATTTCCATCACTTCGCCGTCACTTCCGCCTAAACTTAAACAACAGAAAACATGGCGCCGAGCTCCTTTGTCTGGACAGACTCGGAGTCACAATTCTGCTCTAAAGAAACGACTCCGGTCCATAGTCTGCTTTGGCTTTGGCTTTTGCAGTCGCCTAAACAAATGTCGCACGTTTGACGTCAGGGCAGATTCATATTTTTTGGCGCAGACAGTGACGTTTTAAAACACAAAACCCCAGTTATCTCTGTCCACACAAACAGGCATAAACAGAGTTTTCAGAAATCTTCACTTTGGCCGGAGTTTTGATGACAGGTCAAAACGCAGCAAAACATCTTCGGTTTATCAGATACCCGACTACGTGTGGACAAGGCCTAAGAAATAAATAAATAAGAGTCACATGTGTAGAGACGCAAACCTGCTCAGAGTGAAGATGTTATTTCAGGCCAATAAAAACGAGGATGAATCATTCTTAAAGACGCAAAATGTACTTCTGTGAGTCGTGTTATAATGTTGTTACCTCTTCAAACCTTCCAGGTCGTTCGCCGAGGGATTTCTGAATTCTACGTATTGTGGATAATAAGTAAAATATTGTTAATGCATAATTTTGATGCCTAATTTGGTGCACTGATAAATGGAAAATGGTTTATGTTTCATAAGCATCTGACAGTTTCCCGTCTAAGGCGCGTTGTGATTCTTATTTACTCAGTTTCTTTGTGTCCGCTGAAATCGGGAGCTTTTTGTTTTGTAAAAAGGAGCTCACGGGAGAAATGTATTAACCTGTCTTCATCTCCAAAGCTCAAAATGCTCCGTGCCACCTTGTGATGTCATGTAGTGGCAGTTTTCAAGTTAACAGCTTTACCTTTTACCTGAAATTATCCAAATGTTTCTACTGAAGGTGTTCGGACTTTAAAAACACAAACTAAATATATCTATATATATAAAGTGTTGTATGATTTTTCAGTATATGAGTAGATGAGTTTTCTCATTTTTTAAAATTCAAACACAATTTCATTTTACAGATTTTTTCTTGTTTTGTTTTTTTTGTAAAGCAGCTCCAGCATTCATCCTTTGGCTGTATGGCAGTACCTTTTACCTGAAATTATCCACATGTTTCTACTGAAGGCGTTCGGAGTTTAAAAACACAATGGTGCACTTCCTGTCCTAAATATGCAGGATTTGTGTGTTAAACATGTGTGAATGAAACAACTGACACAACTCCGGGTCTGTTTGTGACGAGGAAACAACATTATAACATAACACAGAACAGAAAATAGGGCTCTTTAACATCATGAAGCACGAGTACAGTTAATGTGAAGACTCCCACATCATTCAAGACCACTTCTTCTTCTCTGTTTTTTTCTTTTACAGTTGTATTCAAAAGTACATATTGCTTCGTGAGGCCTGTGCACTCTATTTCCTCCCGGCTCTAATGTATGATAATCACATGCGTGCGTTTGTGTGCACTGTTCAAAGTGATACAAATATAGCACATAAAAGCGCTAACGCTAACTCCCGACGCCACAAAGCGCTCGCCGCTCCTTGGCCGCTCCTATCTCCACATCTCGCCCGGAGGCAGGTATTAATTGAAGGGTCCTCGTTATAATAAGTTCAAATTGTTAATCACATAGCCTTGTTAGCGCGCGGGCTAATTGTGATTACAGTTGCTCGTTAGCCACCGCTTCTGACATTAATTCAGCATTGTGACCTGGTAATTACGGTAGTCGTACATATATGTGGGAAGTGCCACTGCAAAGCTACCAATTTGTGAGAATCAAAGAGAAGCAATCGGCATGGCAACGGGAGGGCAAAAATGACGATCTGTTGTATATAAAACTATTTTGGAAATTTTGCAATGGTGTGAAATGAGTGGTTTTGAGTAGAAGAACGAGGTTTAACACACAAATCCTGCAGATTTAGGTTCTTCTCTCAAACTGAAAACACTCTGTTCCACCTCGTCCACCTCCACTACACAAAAGGTAACAAGAGCTCCTCCAGCGGGGCAAAATACGCCCGTACTTTGAATTATTGTATATAGAATTAAGTTAGAATTTGTCAAACCTAGTTAAAGATGAATTGTTGGTGCAGTTTGGAAGTTTGACATTCCTAGGTGAGACGGTTGTGGAGTTAGAGCGCGGACAAGAAATTGTCCACGGACAGACAGACGGACAGACGGACAGACAGACGGATAATCAATAGGGAAATCTGGCTCTTGCAGTAGGAGTATGAGTATGACATCATCACATTCTAGAATCGGAATTCCACCAATCAGATTGCAGCAACAGAACTTAAAGACACTACAAAGCTTTGAAGTGTCCACAGACGGACGGACGGACGGACAGCGCCATACCATAATACGTCCCGTTTTATCACGGGCGTATTAAAACTACCACTACATGACATCACAGGGTGGAACAGAGCATTTTGGCCTTTGGAGATGGAGACAGACTAATCGTAAAAGGATTAATCAAACATGTGTGAATGAAACAAAACCGGAAGCCTGGGAAGAGGTGTGTCGCCCTCTCCGGGTGGGTGGGGAGTCTCTGCAGTTCAGTGTCTCTGGGTCTTATTCTCAGTGAGGGGAGGATGGAGCAGGAGGTTTACAGGTGGATCGGTGCAGCGTCGGCAGTGATGCGGTCGCTGTATTGGACCGTTGTGGTGAAGAAGGAGCTGAGCCCAAAGGCAAAGCTCTGGATTTACGTCAGTCTGCGTTCCTCCCCTCACCTGTGGTCCTGAGCTCTGGGGAACGACCGAAAGAACGAGATCGCGGATACAAGCGGCACTGGGGAGGTGTCCTGGGCATGTCCCACCAGGAGGAGGTCCAGAGGAAGACCCAGGACACACAGTCCCTCCAGTGTGTCCTGGGTCCAGAGGAAGACCCAGGACACACAGTCCCTCCAGTGTGTCCTGGGTCTTCCTCTGGACCCAGGACACGAGGGACTGTGTCTCTGGGCCTCGAACGCCTCGGGTTCCCCTGGAGGAAGGAGGAAGTGTCCGGGGTGACACGACCTGGCCCCAGATAAGCGGAAGAAAATGGATGGATGGACAACTCCAGGGATGTTTTGCTGAGGTAACAACATTATATCATAGCTTAAGGTGCACAAGAGTCGATTTTGCATAATATAGGACTTTAAAATATTGTTACTTGTTTTGATATGTTGCATTTTATTTATTTTTTACACAGACATAATTATTTATTTATATTTATTATGATTTAAATGTGCAGTATGTAACATTTCTGTATTTCACATCTGACACCTACTGGCAAAACTAATACACTTACAAACGGACGGCAGCTTCACTTCATCATAAACAAATAGTTAATAAGAATTAATAAGGTTAGGAGCTGTGGGTTCTTACTGAGCCTGGATCATTCATAAAGGTCGTGAAGTTTAAAAAACATAACGGAGCACTTCCTGTATTACCACATGACATCACAAGCGGGTGGAGAGTCCAAATCTCGGGCTAAAAATGCAGGATCTGTGCGTCAAACTTACGCGAATATGTTTTGGATTTGCGAACGACGCTAGAAAACCGTGTAATACCCTTTAAAAACGACTGCTTCAATCTTTCTTCATGCTTTATTTCGCCGAATTAAAGCGGCGCTATGTAAAGCGTTACCTAAGAATCCAAAGTTAAGAGAGCTATTAGCCATATGGACGCGGCATTAGTCAGGTTCGCTCGTGTTTCTGTACGGTGAGTGTGTGATTCTTCTCTGTTCAAGCGTGACTCCTCATTACAGCTGATCTATGAGCGGCTGGGAGCGCTGCCTCTTCCCGGGCTTCTGATTGGGGATAATTATTACAATGTTGATTTGGACCTATTTCCGAGACATTTTTTAAGTCTTGAGAAAACCGCTAATAAATCTCTCTCTCTCCAACGGCCGAAGCGTTTGGACGACGAGCCGGGAAACGAGGAGACCTGAACCTGACTCTGCTGCTCTTAAGGCGGCGCCGGAGTTAATTAAATACAAGCAAAAATAGCCCTGAAAAATGAATTTGTTTGCATGAGTGGCTATTATTTTTTGCTATAATTAAGGGGAAAGAGTTAAAGCATAGTTAAAGCAGTAAAGTATTGTATTTAAGTAGAAATTATAGGTATCTGGAGTTTGCTTGAGTACTTTTGAAACCGGAAATGTTTTACTTTTACTTCACTCGAGCGCAGGGATCTGTACTTTTTATTCCACTACATTTCTGAACAGGACTGAAAAGTAAAAGTACTTTTCGTTTGTTTGAGGCCCGAGGAAAAGGCTGAGGGGTTTATTTTTAACAGGTTTTAAGGTTGAGCAAACTGCAAGAAAATAAAAATACAAATCCACTACATTTGAAGCTTTATTAGAGCTCAAAATCTGCACGAAATACCTTTACTTTTTACTCTTTTTCCTTTTTAAATGCATTTTTAAACAGGTACTTTAATACTTTTACTTAAGTCGATGTTTTCATGCACTGGAAAAAAAAAACAGTATCGAGGTGCATTAAAATGACTTAAATTAAGAACATTTTACTTTATTTGAGCAGATTCAACTTGACAAGTACAATTATCTGCCAGTGGAATAAGTGTTTTTTTCATAATTCAAGCAAGATTTTGTTTCTTATTTTAAGTGCAAAAAGTTGTGGTTTTTTCTTATTTTAAGTGTAGCAAGATGTATTTTCAGATTTTACAGACAAAGCAGATCATTTTATTTTTCACTACTTACTTTTTACTTACTATTAAGTGAAATTTACTCAAATCATGGTAAAACTTTCTTAATTCTAGTCATTTTAACTTGACTAGATTTTGGATTTTGTGATACTTTTACTTCTACGTCAGTATTTTTTATTATTTTTTGCACCTGTATCTGTACTTTTACCTAAATAACAAAAGTGAGCACTTCTTCCACCGCTGATCCAGTTTTAGAACAATGAGAAATTACGACCGTTACCATAGCAATTAACAATTTAAAACTATATTATAACTTTTGAATGGGAAAAAGTCCTCTTAATGCACATAGGAGGAAGCTGAAACCGAGGAATAAACATTTTAAGTATAAAATAAAAAAAACACAGTCATTTTTCCATATAAAAATATTATCAGATTGTATTAATTTAAATAAACCTGATTTTAATTAGAAAATAGCTCCTGTAATTACACATGTCAGGGTTGTTTTTAAATCAGATAATAGCTACTTTAATTCATAACGTTGAGAAATATAGAAGTTTATCCTTTGTTAAACTTAAAAGATTAAAAATAAAAACTATTTGCAGTGAGAAACGGCGCCTCCCGCTCCTCCCTGCGTCACCGTTTTGTATATTCAGCGTTGAGGAATCGTAACACTTACTGCTCGGAGAGGCGCGTTTGTTTACTCGTCGCATGCGAGCGGAGGGCGAGAGAGGAGAGGAAGAACAGACCGAGAACGAAAGAGGGAGGAAAGAGGGAGAGAGCGAGAGGAGGCCAAGGCCCATTTACACTGAACTCTTTATTATTTACAGCCTCAGCGCCCGTCAGATGCCCCGGTGCAGACGGCGAGAACGGGCTCTGCTTTTACGACCGTTTCATCCACAGGTACAGACCAGGGCCACACGGATACTTTAAAAACGACAAACTCTTCTGAATAACTTTTTAGAGAAGAGAGTTATAGTATTTGCCCCTGTTTAACTCATTCTTATTACCCTACATATTAACTGTTTATCCAAAATACGACCTATTGCCTCTTATGGCAGGGGTGTCAAACTCATTTTGGTCCGGGGGCCGTATGCAGCCTACTTTGATCCCAAAAGGGCCGGATCAGAAAACTCAGTTCTCTCTTCAAGTTATTGTATTTTTCTCCGTGTCTCGTAGTGGTGTTTAAGATTATATTCCTCGAGCAACGCCACTTGTTCCAAACACACTGAGCACAGATTTCCCATTCACCTCTGTCAACAAATAAGAATTAGACTATTTTTCTTGGGAAATCCTGAACTCAGCATCTGCTTTTCTCATTTTTTGACATTTTGCTGATGAGGGTCACGGTCGACAGTCAAAACGATCGTCCTTTAAGAGCGTTTGGAAAGAGGAAAGTCTTCATTTGTGCTGCTCTGGTGGGAGTCGCAACGTACAGAAACGCCGGAGACGCTGCTATGCTAAACAGTGCAGAAAATTAACTGAAAAATCTGAAAATTTTAAGTATTTTAATAGAAAATCAGCCGAGGGCCAGATTAAAGGTCTTGGAGGGCCGGATCTGGCCCCCGGGCCGCATGTTTGACACATGTGGCTTATGGGAAGGTTTGCATAACTAAAGGATTCTTCTCTACTCCCAATTTGTAGTTTTAATAACACACATGGTAAACAGCAAGATCTCGGTGCATTAAAATGAATTAAATTAAGAACACTTTACTTTATTTGAGTAGATTTGACTTGACAAGTCCAACGATCTACTCGAGTGGTGTATTTTTCTTAATTTAAGCAAGTGTAGAATTTGTTTTTTTATTTATCTAATTATTTATTGAGTGCAAAGAGGTGTTGTTTTTCTTATCATTAGTGCAGCAAGATGCATTTTCATATTTTAAGTACAAAAACCTCCACTGGTATTTTATTTGTCGAGTGAAATTTACTGAAATTGTGATAAAACTTTCGTAATTTAAGTCATCGTAACTTGATTTTCGTTTTGGCAGTAGCACAAATGCAGTAGTAGCAGTGATATTAGCCATAATCTTCCATACACCGAGTCACAGGTTAGATCTGTGGGGAGGCGAACCACGTCTCAACAAGAATATAAGATCTTCATTGTATTTTTGAGCAATAAACCTGCAGTTGAATAAATGCAGGATACGCAAGTTAAATACTTTTGGTTTTGCATTATTTGCAACCTGCTGTATACATTATGATGTCTGTTTGTATTTTTTTTTTTACATTTCTTTAATTACAACATTTTTTCTAGTTAAATGCTATGTGGCACATTCATGACAAAGTAAAAACACCACCACCCCACCAGAAAAGTCACTAGGGATGTAATAATAACTGAAATATCGTCAAACGTCTCACAATAATATCGTGGAGCATCACAATATATCGAATCCCAACCCTATTTGCTTAAATGAACAGTTCTGATGCAGAAATAGCTAAAAAACTACATAGACCATGATCCTTTGCTCTGTTTCAGCGCAGACGACATGAAGAAATAACTGTTCTAAGCACTTTTACATCTTCGCTCTTTGGATTAAGTCTGTGAAGCATTTTTAGAGGAAAAAGGAGCAGATTCACACCAAAATATTGTAATAAATCTGGTCCAGTGAGATGTTTAGGGTGAAAATCTGGTACAGAGAGATTTGAATTTCGTTCCATCCCTAATGACAATAAATGTTACACCAAATGAACTGCTCAAAGCGTTTTAGAGTCAGTCTTGTTATTATGTAGAATATCGTAATATCGTGAGCTTCCCCACGATATTGCAATAAATATCGTTCCCCCATCATGAGACCTGAATATCTTTACACTCCTAAAAGTCACATAACGCACCTTCAAATGTTGTGTTTTGGCTCATACGAGGCTGAGAACAGGCTTCACAAACTCTATTGTCTGACGGTGACAGTGTCCACATGCACAGAACACACCGGGACGACAACAAACGGAGCAGCTCTGGAGTTTATTTTAGCACCTCTTTCACCGCTAATAGCATTTTTCTGTATCTGACGCTTGTGTGTGATTGAGCCACACCGAGGTTTAGGAGGAAGACTTTACGATCAGGAAAAAGACCATTTAAATGTCGTTTCTTGGCGCCGTTTTGTTGTATGTGGTAGATACATAGACTGGATATATAAATAGACATAGCTAACCTGCTGACTGCTGCGTGACAAAAAGGAAGTGAGCATGGGCACACTTCGGGTTCCATCACACAATGTCCGTATTAACTCGCTCTACATGATCCTGCTGTTTTTATTTTGCTATTTTGTCCATAAATTAATTCCTATTCCTCTACACTACAAAAAAGGCCTATCAAAAATAAGGAAAAAATACCAATTTTGAGGTAAAAATGCCCTATTTTAAGTGAAATTTTCTGCCAGTGCAGTAAGAAATTTCCACTTACCAAGTTTTCTTAAAACAAGATGAAATACGAATCTTGTTCTAAGCAGAAAACACGAGTTTCAAGTATTTATGGCAAGATTTTTCACCTTATTGGTTTGAGAAGGAAGTTAAAGAGGCTTAACCTGGACTGAGTTAATATAAAAAGTGCTTAGAATAAGTTGTAATATGTAGATAAGATAAATCAGGATGAAATATCTTGAAACAAGTAGAAAAAATGTTATCTTATGAAGTAAACAAATCTTAAAATTGATCTTTTAAGATGAATCTGCTTAATTCAAGTCAGTTTAACTAGGCTAGAAAATCCTTTTTTGAGGTGTAAGTTCACCCCATAACTGCCGGCCTTTTTGAGCTTCATTTGACTGGAGCCTATGGGTGAAGTCACACTCTCTTAGTCCACTTTTTTATACAGTTTGGGAAAATATGAGATGAGAAATTCAGAGGTGACTGGTCTGTTTAGTCTGTCCGTCTGCTGTTTTAGGATTTACTGATGTAAATACACATGTTGTATGACTTTTCTATGTGCACTTGTTATTGTGCCGTTTGGATTGGGTCATAGGAAATAAATTCATGTTTTAATGTGATGAAAGGAACAGCTGTACCTGATTTCTACCGTCTTAGAAACACGAAAAACAGAAATCCAGTGGTCCAAAGTTATTCCTCACTCATCTTATGTATTCTGAGCCTCCTAATTATTCACCGTAATGATTTTATGAACACGTTTTGCTTGCTTTAAAGGTCTCATATTACATGAAACTGACTCTTGTGAGCTTTAAGCCATGTTATAATCCTGTTACCATATCAAAAACATAGCTGGAGTTGTGTTTTGTGTTCACGTAACCCTTTATTATTCGTCTGTCGACGTCTCCAAAGCTCAAAACAGCACCTCGAACAGCTCCTTTTACCTTTTGTGTAGTAGAGACGGGCGATTCCAGGGCTGAAATGATCCAAATTATTCTAGCGAAGGTGCTTGGACTTTTCTGTTTGAGAGAAGAACTCGGCCTAAACATGCAGGATTTGTGTGTTCACGAAGAAAGAAAAAAAAAAACACAACTCCAGGTATATTTGTGATGAGGAAACAAGCTTATATCATAAATTAGGAAGCAGTGTAATAGGGGTCCTTTCTTTAACCAACTACATCCTCAGTATTATTGTGTTTTTTTACTCCAGCGGTGCAGACAATTGATATTCTCCCACATTATAGGCCACCCCTCTGTCTAATTTGAGCAGAGCCAGCACCGGCGTAAACCTGCACACCGGCCTAATCCCCCTCTCCTCCCCTGCACGGCGTTAGCTGCTGTGATAAATGGTTCGCTTCTCCCGCTCGGCTTCTCCGCTCACATCCACAACGCCGAGCACCTCATTATTTCCTACAAATGATCCGGACGCGCTTGTTTAGATGGGCCGCTGATTGCCGCTTTCGGATTTAACCAAACAAACCACAGCAGAGGAGGGACGTGCGCCAGTGTCCAATTTGGGCAGACTAAACACAACAGCACTGGAAGCCCCCCCGGCCATTTAACCCCTCTTAACCTCTGCAGCATTTCTCAAGCCATTCTTTCAAACTAATCACCGAGATGTGCGGCTGTAATGGACTTTAGACCGGAGACATGTGTGACGCCTACTTAGCCCCGGACGAGCGGCGCTGAAATACGGCGGCGGGAAACACTGTTTGGATAAAGTGCTCACTGTTAGGTCAATTTTGTGGAAAAAGGAGCTTGTTTTAAGAGTGAGGAGGGCATGTTTTTCTAGGGTAAATAAGGACCGCTTTAAAATATGACTTAAAGGTGCATGGTGTAACTTTTCTGTCAGATGCTTCTCTCCATGGAGATGTTACTAGTTTGTCTGGAAGGGTTCACTACTTTTTATCTTCATGTAAACGCAAAACCAGGTCAGATCTGTGGAGAGGCGACCCCGCTCACAGCCAGAATCACTGTTTTTCTATGTCTTTTGAGCAATAAAACCACGTGAAAGTGAATAAATGTGAATAAATGTAAAGTAGAATTGTTTAATGCCATACTGTGGAACATTCTAGGCAGGGAAATGACATGTCCATAGAAACAGGCAGGCGATGGCGCTTCCACCAGGAAAGTTACACAATGCACCTTTAAGGGTAAAGAGGAAATTCTGATTAAAGAACCATCACTGCAAAAAAGGCCATTCAAAAATAAGAAAAAAATACCAATTTTGAGGTAAAAATGCCCTATTTTAAGTGAAATTATCTGTGCAGCAAGATATTTTCACTTACCAAGTTTCCTTAAAACAAGACGAAATACGAATCTTGTTCTGAGCAGAAAACACGAGTTTCAAGTATTTATGGCAAAATTTTTCACCTTATTGTTTTGAGAAGGAAGTTAAAGAGGTAGAATTGGAACATTTTACATGAGGATACAGTAGATACGTGTTATACTTATGCTGTGATACAAGTAGGAAGAGGTGTGTGTTTTTGCAAAAAAAAAAAAAAAAAAAAAAGGCTTAATGCTAAAGGTGATGCGGTGGGTCTTTAAAACGTGGGTCTTTAAAAGTGTGACGGGCAGACCCGTCCCTAAGAACGCTGCCCTGGGGAGAGCACGTGAAGACGCGCGCACCAAACTCTTTTTACCGAGCGAAACTTTTCCATAACTTACCAGCGGGTTCTGTCACGCCTAAGGGTGCACACTTCGAGCGTCAGTTTTGTCATAAAAACCCAGTTGCTAAAATCGGTCAGTTACCCTCACGCTGCCGTCTTCTCCCTCCTTCCGTGGTGCGGGCAAACCCGGACACATCCGCGCCGGTAGTTTAAATCCTCCCGTTGCGCGGGTTCCGGTGTCATGTGAGCCAGAAGTGTGTGGCCACACCGGCTCGTCAAAGCCTGAACCCGTCAGATCTCAGAAGCTCAGCAGGGCCTGGTTAGTACTTGGATGGGAGACCACTGGGAATTCCAGGTGCCACAGTGGGGCCAATTGCAAAAACTGTCATTGTGTCCTTAGGCAAGACACATCACTCACATTGCCTTGTATGAAAGTGGTGTGTGTGTGAGTGATGGTGGTGGTCGGAGGGGCCGATGGCGCAGATTGGAGCCTCGCTTCCGTCAGTCTGCCCCAGGGCAGCTGTGGCTACAATAGTAGTTTACCACCACCGGGTCTGGAGTGAATGAATAATGCTCTGTAAAGCGTCTTTGAGTGTCCAGAAAAGCGCTGTATAAAACTGATGCATTATTATTATTATTATTAAGTGATTCACACGGCCAATAATCTATAGTCTCACTTTATTTAATGTGATTTCATGTGTTGTATTTATCTTAAATAGGAGCTGTTGTCTATGCGCTATTTTGGACCCCTAAGTTAGTGCCCGTTTAGTGGTAAAAATGGAGTGAAGAATGTTTCAGGTGGGGATTATGTAATGTGGGAGGGGCAAATGGGGGTATACAGGTGCGCTCTGCAGCTCGGCTCTCAGTCTGGTCTTGGTCACGGTGACGGTAACGTGCGGTAAGAGCGCAGGAGCGAGAGAACCTGAGAGAGACTTAAAGGGGAAGTCTATTCTGGTTTTTGTTTTTTTGTTGCCTGTAAATATTGACCTCTGAAAACCGTGTGTCACTGTAAATCATTTTCACGCACATTTGCCGCCTTTTTGCACCTTTTTTCCACTGTGGGAGCTCACAATAAAATCACCAAAACGCATTTCCTGACTGAGCCTGAGTTTTTTTTTTGAAGAATCCCGCCACAAAAAGTATAGGCCTTAGTAAAATGCAGCCCAAACAATGAACTCTCTACAGTTTTAAAGTGTGTTTTGTGAAAATACTGCTTAAGTCCTATGAGTAACTATATGGATGTACATTAACGTCTGATTTCAATCCAATCCACCTTATTTATACAGCACATTTTATAAACATGACAATAAAAGATCATTTATCATATGATATTGCATACAAAATGAACTTAGTAAATAGTTAACACATTCATGTAGTTCAAGAGTACAGCGTTAAACAGGAGGGGGAATCCTGTCTAAACGTATGCAAGAAACACTGCAGAAAATAACTGTTTATGTCAAATACTACAAAGAGCAATGGCGGGCGAAGACTGTGCAGTATTTTCGATCATTTCACTCAGCTCCAGCTCAAACTGTACGACCAAATCGCAGGGTTTAAAAGTTCACAGCTCCTGATTCATGTTCTCACGCTGTACGAACGACTTCGACAGTGCGAAACCCTCACGTGACGCGACTGGATTTAAAACAGGTTTGATTTTCTTGTGACCTACGCCTGCCGATCGGGAGCTGGAGCAGGAGTATTACTTGGTTCTTGTTGACCCGTGTTTACTACATGAAGCACGACACATGATCAAGTCAAAAGTCGATCCTAAAAACAGTCGCACTAGTGAAAAATCAGCTCAAAAAGGGCCAAAAATTGCACAGTGATACTAAGTACTGAAGACAGTATAACAAAAAACAACAAATTTTTCTTAGTAAGTCACGAATTGCAATTGACAAAAGCTTAATTTGCGAGGACACTATAAACATGATTTCCTATACAGACATTTTTAGATTCAAAATGTCGTACAATACTTTCCTTGTCCTGCATCTGCATTTGACCCGTTCTTCCTAACCTGGGCGCCTCTCCACGTTTTTATCCAGAACTAATCAAATTAAGTACCAGAAGAAACCCACCCAAACACTAGACCCCCACACACAAAGACCCCCACATGGTTTAGAAAATATTTAACCATTCTTCCAATTCCTCTTCTCAAAGCGTATTTCTTTAAGCGGCTCCACATCTTTGTTTGCACAGGTAGGAACTTTGGTTTCCTGCCAGCGTCAATAAATCTCTCCCAAATTCCCCCAAATACAGCTGCCACGATTCCGCCGCACACACCAAAACTCGCAACCCGAAACTCCCCGAGACACGACGCTCCGAAAGACAGATGCGGACACTTAATAGCGCCGTACTCCGTCACGCTACGGAAGCTCGGATATGACAAAACGCAGGCCGGACTTTTGTGGACTTGTATTCAAACTCTGCTCACATCTTTGAGGGTTCACCGCAGACCGCACAGGGGAGGCTTACCAGAAATCTCCCTGCGATTTTACCAGCAGGAGTTTATTTTAGAGCTTTCAGATTGATTGTAATTTATAGGGCCATCTAAAACATATTAGCTCCGATTGTAATCAGGCTGAATGAAGCGGAGAGGGACGGGCCATTCTTAGTTTTCCCCTAATATCCTCTGCTCGGGCACTAACAAGACGAGCTGGGTTAGAGCGGTCGTATATTATAGTGAGAGGACGGAGGAAGGGGAGGGAGAGGGATGCCAACTAGCCGCCTAACGTGCAGTTCCTGATTCTTGGACAATAAAACATACGGGGAAAAATCGAATAAAAAGTAGGTGCAGCTCACAGACTGTTTAAGTTTAAGTGAGAGTTTGTGACGTTACCCATAGTGTCCAGTTCTAGGAATAGGACTTGATTTACGGACAAAATAACAAAATAAAACCACCAGGATCATGTAGAGGGTTAATATGAATACTACAAATACCACAAATACTACAAATACTACAAATACTACGAATACTACAAATACTACGAATACTACGAATACTACGATTTTAAGACCAAAATGACCAAAAGGAGCAATCAAAAACATATGAAGCCAAAGAGGAAGAGAAGTCAGTGTGTTTGGAATAAGATGTTTTAATTGCTAAAGTTTCTAAGTAAAATTGAAAGTTGCATAACGCGATTTTGCAGTAAATGAGTTTTAAAAACTTAAATACAATTTTGAGGCCAGGATAGCCCTATATATACAGCCCCATTTTAAAAACTTTATTTTTTTTTGGAAAATAGACTGTAGAGAGGCTCGCCAATTTGGTGATTATGAAAAAAAAATGAAAATAAAATAACTTAGTTTGGTACATTCTGAAAATGAATAATCATGGTGAACATAATAGTCCTAAGTCTTAAAGGCGTTGACCTGATTTTGACTGTCTTAAAAATGTGAAAAACAAAAGTATTTCTCACTTAGTTTCTGCATTCTGAGCATTCTAATTATACACAATGAGTTTCTAAGTGCTTTTCTCCAATTTTATTTATAATATGATATGTATTATTATAAATCGTTTTATTTTTATTGTTGTTACTGATGTATTTCTGACCCCTGTGGGACTATGGATGGAAATGATCCTTTTAGCTACAATCCAGCGCGTTTAATTCATGTATTATGTCATGTCTGTTCATTAACCTGCACTGTCCTCATCAAATAAACAAACAAATAAGATTCAGAGGGCAGAACAGAATTTTGCCATCACCATAATGCTGGCAACAACTAGCATGCTATCACACATTTCCTGACTCTCTGACAGGAAAACACGAGTAGAAAAAATCAGGTACAGTCCCTTTAATATCCACTGTTTAGCTCTAACAAAAAAACCTGGGTTAAAGCATTTATTGTAAAAAGAGGATGCGCTGTAATCACAAACATTTGCATTATAGGAGTAAAATAAGTCCGTAAGAACGTTTAGGAAAAAAATGCATTTGGTAATTTAATGTTTAATCTCTAACATGGCATTTTCCATAAAAACATAATTTTGTAGTAATTACATTTGAGGCTTTATTTTCCAAACTTTATTTTCTTTGTGAAAAGAAACAAATTTTGCAATTATGAAAAACATCTTTTTTAATGAGTTGAATAAACTAATTTAGTTTTCAAATGTTCAAAATGAATGATCGTGGTGAACATAATAATCCGTCTTCAAAGTGCCGCACCTGAAATGTGAAACTGTTTTCAGAGGTACGAAATTATTCCTCCACTTCTGCATTTTGAGTCTCAAATTATTCAGCACCATCGAGTTTTTAAGCACTTTTCACAACTCTTAGAACAGTGCAATGTTTGAGTCCAAGACCGAGTCCAAGAGCCTTCAAGACCGAGACAAGACCGAGTCCAAGAACCTTCAAGACCAAGACAAGACCGAGTCCAAGAGCCTTCAAGACCGAGACAAGACCGAGTCCAAGAGCCTTCAAGACCGAGACAAGACCGAGTCCAAGAGCCTTCAAGACCAAGACAAGACCGAGTCCAAAAGCCTTCAAGACCGAGACAAGACCGAGTCCAAGAGCCTTCAAGACCGAGACAAGACCGAGTCCAAAAGCGCCTTCAAAACCGAGACAAGACCGAGTCCAAGAGCCTTCAAGACCGAGACAAGACCGAGTCCAAGAGCCTTCAAGACCAAGACAAGACCGAGTCCAAGAGCCTTCAAGACCGAGACAAGACCGAGTCCAAGAGCCTTCAAGACCAAGACAAGACCGAGTCCAAGAGCCTTCAAGACCGAGTCCAAGAGCCTTCAAGACCGAGACAAGACCGAGTCCAAGAGCCTTCAAGACCGAGACAAGACCGAGTCCAAGAGCCTTCAAGACCGAGACAAGACCGAGTCCAAAAGCCTTCAAGACCGAGACAAGACCGAGTCCAAGCGGCTTCAAGACCGAGACAAGACCGAGTCCAAGAGCCTTCAAGACCAAGACAAGACCGAGTCCAAGCGCCTTCAAGACCAAGACAAGACCGAGTCCAAGAGCCTTCAAGACCAAGACAAGACCGAGTCCAAGAGCCTTCAAGACCGAGACAAGACCGAGTCCAAGAGCCTTCAAGACCAAGACAAGACCAAGTCCAAAAGCGCCTTCAAGACCAAGACAAGACCGAGTCCAAGAACCTTCAAAACCGAGACAAGACCGAGTCCAAGAGCCTTCAAGACCGAGACAAGACCGAGTCCAAGAGCCTTCAAGACCGAGACAAGACCAAGTCCAAGAGCCTTCAAGACCAAGACAAGACCAAGTCCAAAAGCGCCTTCAAAACCAAGACAAGACCGAGTCCAAGTGCCGTCAAGACTGAGACAAGACCGAGTCCAAGCGTCTTCAAGATCGAGACAAGACCGAGTCCAAGAGCCTTCAAGACCGAGTCAAGACCAAGTCCAAGAGCCTTCAAGACCGAAACAAGACCGAGTCCAAGTACCTTCAAGACAAGACCGAGTCCAAGTACCTTCAAGACAAGACCGAGTCCAAACGCCTTCGAGGCCGAGACAAGACCGAGACCTCAGAAAAAGAAAAAAAACACTTCGAGACCAAGGCCAGTCTCGAGTACTACGACACTAACTATTACTACTATTACAACTATTACTGCTGCTGCTTATTACTACTGCAACAATAACTACTACTACAGCAACCGCTACTACTACTTCAACTGTTACCACTACAATAAATACTACTACTACTTCAACTATTACTACTGCTGCTGCTTACTACAACTACTTCAAGGACAACTACTGTTACAAATATTTTTTCTACTATTATTACTGCTACAACTACTATACTGAACATGGTATAATAATCTAAGTGTACTCATACCATGTTAGTCCATTGCCAATACAAATATGTGGGACAGCGGACAGCGTGGGATAATGGAGTCTTAAAAACCCCCGTAAAACTACTGTAACCACCATCTCAAAGAAACGTCGTCAACCAAAACTAATCTGTTCTTACTGCAATAATAGCCCCGTTTAAACCATCACATTTGCATGACATTACTGTTTACGCCGCATACGTGTTTGGACAATAGGACGACTACGGCTACGGACACGAGCGGTCAAAAGAGCAGAACTAATGCCTGAGACAAAGACAGTACGCCACTGTATGGAGCGTGGAGAACCGGCGACAACGGGAATATGACGCTCGCACAATGTAAGTGTACGGTCGGATTAAAGACTTGGTTTTATCTGCATTTTAAACAGTAATTGCTTTGGCTTTTTGTGTATCGCCGGGAGCCCCTAACACAGGTCTGTAATAGCAGGGAGGAGGTTTTAATGGAAATATCCCATTAATGGAGGCTAAATGGGCCCAGTAATAATGCAATGACCACGTTTAACCAGACCACATCAGCTCACAGGCAGGAGACTATTGCACACAGATGGCTGTTCTTTTTTCCCCCCCTTTTTTTTACATTGACAAATTTTTCTAAATAAAAGAACTCTAATGTTTTTTGTTTTGTTTTGTTTTTTAGGCTTTGAATAATTTAATAAATGCTGACATACATATTTTATCATGAACTGAAGATATGCTGTGGCTATGAGCAGACAATAAAAATACTACTACTACTACTACTACTACTACTATTACTCCTCCATTATCCTGCTGCTACAGCTACTATGACAAGTACAACTACTACTACACCTATTACTACTACTGCTAAAGCTACAATTAGACCAAATACTACTGCTTATTATTATTACCACAACTCCTGCTACTAACTACTTCTACTACTACTACAACAACAGCTGGCACTGCTAATAAGCCTACAACTTCTCCTACCACTACTCCTCCTCCTACTACTACTACTATTACTACTACTACTACTACTACAACAGCTGGCACTGCTAATAAGCCTACAACTTCTCCTACCACTACTACTACTACTCCTACTACTACTACTACAACAGCTGGCACTGCTAATAAGCCTACAACTTCTCCTACCACTACTCCTCCTACTACTACTACTACTACTATTACTACTACTACTACTACTACTACAAATGTTACTACTGCTACTACAACAACAGCTGGCACTGCTAATAAGCCTACAACTTCTCCTACCACTACTACTACTACTCCTACTACTACTACAACAACAGCTGGCACTGCTAATAAGCCTACAACTTCTACTACCACCACTACTACTACTACTTCTACTACTACTACTTCTACTACTACTACAACAACAGCTGGCACTGCTAATAAGCCTACAACTTCTCCTACCACTACTCCTCCTCCTACTACTACTACTATTACTACTACTACTACTACTACTACTACTACTACTACTACTACTACAAATGTTACTACTGCTACTACAACAACAACTGGTACTACTGATAGGCCTACTACATCTACTACTACTACTACAAATGTTAATACTACAACAACAACAACTGATACTTCTAACAGACCTACTAAAACTACTACTACTACTGCAGTTGTTACTACTGCTACAACCACACCTGGTACTACTAACGGGCCTACTACTTCTATTAGTACTACAATAGTTACTACTGCTTCAACAAGTGATACTACTAAGAGGCCTACTACTACTACTACTACTACTATTACTACTACTACTACTACTACAATTGTTACTACTGCTACAACAACTGGTACTACTAATAAGCCTACAACTTCTACTACTACTACTACTACTTCTACTACTGCTACTACTGCAATTGTTACTACTGCTACAACAACAAGTGGTACTACTAATAGGCCTAGTACTACTACTACTACTACTACTACTACTACTACTACTGCTACTACTACTACTACTACTACTACTTCTACTACTGCTACTGCATAAACCCCTCACCTCCAGTATACGAAAGAACTGTAACCTGAAAAACTACAATAAAACGCTTTTCCAAACGTCCTCGCAAACTTCGACCCCACTGGGACCGTTTGAATATATTTTCTTTTATTTCATTTTTGGAGTATTTGAAGCGAGAAATCTGTGCAGCCGGTCGCGTCGCGCTGTCCTCGAGTTGTCTAAGGTCGCCGAGGTCCAAAAGGGCACAATCTTAAGGTAAACGTGTAAAAAAAAAAAATAGAAAAAAGTGGACAGTTGCCATGGAAACTGTACTTTCTCTCCACTTTAAGTCTCACGGAGCGTCTAAAAGAACTTTCCATTGTAGACGTTTGAGTGAATCGAAGCGGCTCTTTCATGGGATCTGAATCTTTGGGATATGTTCACGTTAAAGAGCCGTTCAAAAGATTGGCTCTTTTTTTTTTAACCTTTTTATTTTGTACACGACAGAAGCCAATGTGCGAACTCATTTTATTGATACTTTGCGGTGACGTCGCGCTGGGGGTGTGCTGCATGTATCTCCATTTGTTTATGTTTATCAGTTACCACGGCGACGCAACGCACACATTAGCAAAAACAAGACAAAAAAGCTTTTAGACAGCCTTAAAACTCAAGAAAAAACAACACAAATTCGCTTTAAGCAACACTCAGAAGCTCAGATTGGTTCTAACTGGAGCAGCAGAGCCTCAGACAGAGCAGTGCTTCAGTTAGCTTCACACCCCCAGGGAATGTGGATGACAAAAATGACAGTGGGAGTGTGTTTGCCCTGTGGAATCAAGCGTCATCTCACATTACACCCAAATACGCTGATAAGCCGCTTGAGTTTTTCAGCGAAAACGTAACGAATTTCGCCAACAATTCTGAACGCTCCTTCGGTAAACGTTTGCTCTCGTATGTCGGCCACTGAAGGCGAGGGTGAGATCTGTTGACGTTTGGTAGTGGTCCTGTGGTTCTGTGGTTCTTCAGAGCATTCCTAGTTAGTCTCTGGTTTACAGGTCTAAGCGGGACAGAATTTTCAGTCCTGCTCCTGCCCGCACCCAGAACGAGCTTTCAAAACGTGTCCGATGCTGCGCTATTTTGTGTTGGGTCACTTGGGAGTGCAGCTCTAGTAAACCCTGGTTTAGTCCGGGGTTTAGTCCTGGTTTAATGCCAGGTTTACTCCTGTTTTTGTCCTGGTATTGTCCCTGGTATTGTCCCTGGTTTAGTCCTGGTTCAGTCCCTGGTTCAGTCTTGGTTCAGTCCCTGGTTCAGTCCTATTTCAGTTCTTGTTCATTCCTGGTTCAGTCCCTGGATTAGCTCTGGTTCAGTCCTGGTTTAGTCCTTGTTTAGTCCTAATTCAGTCCTGGTTCATTCCTGGTTTAGCTCCTGGTTCAGTCCTGATTCATTCCTGGTTCTGTCCCTGGTTTAGTCCTGGTTTAGTCCCTGGTTTAGTCCCTGGTTTAGTCCCTGGTTTAGTCCCTGGTTCATTCCTGGTTTAGTTCCCTGGTTTAGACCTGGTCAGTCCTATTTCAGTCGTGATTTAGTCCTGATTTTGTCCTAATTCAGTCCTGGTTTAGTCCCTGTTAGTCCTAATTCAGTCCTGGTTTAGTCCTTGTTTAGTCCTAATTCAGTCCTGGTTTAGTCCCTGCTTTAGTCCTGAGAGAGGCGCAAAATGTTTTCTTCTTCCTAGGAGGGCGTGACAGAAAATAATTGAGAAGCACTGCACTACAGTCACACTGATTTAAACTGTTATTATGATTATTACAATGACAAATACACTTTTGTTGGGCGCACAGCTTTCAGCCCTGGTGCCCGCTCTGCTTCTGTGTCGATTCTTATGTTGGTGCAGCTTTGATCAGGATAAAAATGCATAAAAAATAGACAGGAAAAGATTTTTAAAAAGTGAGATCCAGTTCCAATGGTTCACGTTAAAGGTCCAATATTACACAGACATTTAAATCCTTTATCATTCGTCTGTCTTCATCTCCAGATCTCAAAATGCTCCGTTCCACCTCGTGATGTTCGCGATGAGGAAACGTTCAAACACAGATCAGAAAACAGCGTAACACGAGCCCTTTCAGGAACCGTGGCATTCATTTTCTTTATAATCACCGTCCCTCTCGAATCAAATGTGGGAAAATTGCCACAACTTGTCAAAACACTTTAAATAAATTATTACAAACTTGAACTTTCACGAAGCCCACTTAAAAGCGCGCTCACTGCTGCCGTACGGCCAGTGGGCGGTTTCACGGCTCAAACTAAACACAGGTCGGCCGAGTGTGTTTTAAAGTCATTGGCGTGTGCTCCATGTCAAACGTGTGATGGACGTTTGAACAAATACCAGGGTTTGGTTTCTAAACAGTTATGGCCGCGGGTCAACGGGACACAGCTTCTATCCCGGGGAGTCGCTCCAATGTTAATGTTTTACTCAGTGTTCCACAAATTTAGCAAACTATTTTTTTTTCGTTTTGAATAGAAATGGCACGGAAAATGGGCAACGCAGGGATGTCAGAACGTTCAGTAACGAAGCGGATTTGAACATATAAAACAGCTCTGTATATTGGTTAAAAAAAAAAGGGGGGGGGGAGGAGAGAGGTAAGAAAAACAATTAATTTTGAATTAAGTAAATACTTTTGCTGTAATATCTGTAATGGCTGTAATTGATATTAAAGGATTCAAAATTTAGCCTGGATGTAAGCGTAGGAAATAAAATAAAAGCACCAAATAAATAAATGAGCTACATTTGATTTTAACTGTAAGATCTAGTTTATTTTTCCAGTGAATTAAAAAGTAAAGAAACAAAATGAAGGACTAAAATCACATACTGTAAACAAGCAGTCGTGGAGGAATCAGCAGAGCCGCTTTAACACGACCAATTTGATTCGTCACTTACAAAAGAATCATCCGGACGAGTTTGAGATTTACAAGCGCAAGACGGCAAAGCCACAGCAGAAAACACTGTCGGAAGAGAAAAAGAAAGAAGAAAGAAGAGAAAAGCTCCCTCAAAATGGCGACAAGTCCAAGAAAATAACCCAGAGGATTGTCAAAATCTTCGCTTTAGACGATCAACCGCTGTCTGTCGTGGAAAACGTCGGATTTCGTCGTCTAATGGACTTTTGGGAGCCAAGGTACGAACTCCGATCACGACACTACACAAAACGGTATCGGAAAGAGCGCTCGTGAGCCAAAAAATCTCAATCGGGTCGTCTTTATCGGTAACCGCGCCGGAAGTTGTAATCGCATCTTTTCAGACATCTTCCTGGTGAATCGAGCCCTTTCCAAAAAGTGAACGCCGCCCGTTGTCCGTCCGCACCTGTGCTCGAGCAGCGTAATCTCTTTCAGCCGTACTAATTTTACGCCGCCTGTTAACATCTCACCTTCTGATTTACTGTGTCAATAAAACCGGACACCGCTTCACCTCCTCCTTTGTGACCGACGGGCGATTCTGACAGGTTCAACTGGCGTCTCTCAACACGACAGGTGCGGGACATTCGAGACGCTCATACAAACCAGTGTTATGAAAATATCAGGGTCCGTTCTGTGTGTGTGTGTGTGTGTGTGTGTGTGTGTGTGTGTGTGTGTGTGTGTGTGTGGAGGATTACCACCTTTACATGAGGATATTGGCCTCCTGTTCCTCGTTAAAGTGCATACGACAGGTTTCATGTTTGTTTTTTTTGTTTTTTCTTCTAATAATGACTTTGTTTGGCGGGATAATAGTTGTGGTAAATATGTTTCAGATAGTTTTACATCAGTTAAAGGTTCATTATGTCACTTTTTTTGTTGTGGGTACATCACCTGCTTGTTTCTATGGATATGTCTCCCTCCACCTTACATTTATTCAGTTGCGGTTTTATAGCTCAAAAATACGAAGAGTCAGTTAAAATGACTTAAATTAAGAACATTTTACTTTATTTGAGTGGATGCATCTTGACAAGTCAAATTCTCTGCCAGTGGAATAAGTGTTTTTTTCTTAAATCAAGCAACATTTGATTTATTTTCTTATTTTAAGTACAAAAATCTCACTGCACTGGTAGATATTTTTACTTGTCAGGTGAAATTTACTCAAATCACGGTAAAACTTTCTTAATCCAAGTCATTTTATCTTGACTAGATTTAGCTTTTTGCATTGTGGGGAAAAAAAAGGGAAGTAAAAATAAAATAACACAATAAATAAAACAAAAATACAGGAAGTAGCGCTGAGTTCTAATAAGGAAAACCTCTATGTCATGAACAAAGAAAATTCTACTTAAAATGCTTTGCACAAAAATGATTTGAACACAAGGAAGGATTTTTTTTTTTTTTAACAAAATAAAAGTGTTGCATTGAATTTTTTGTATTGTGCAATAGTTTTAGCCCTTGTTTTCAGTATAGTTGCTTTCGGAATTACCTATAAGGCCTATAAATGTGTTTAAAATCTGCTTTAAACTGTTACGCACATGAATCAAAATCCACCTTAAGTGGGAAAATAAACTTTTATGCTATAATTGCTTGTTTTCCACCTTTTGTTACTTGCGAGAGCTTCAAAATGTGTGTTCAGAGTAAGTAAGAAATGCAGCTTACGCCTTTACCTGCTGAACCGTGTCCAGCCTGGAGGTAAACTTGTAAACGTCTTAATTAAAAAGGCCCAATTATGCACTTTAAACCTCACAAGTGCGTAACTGCTCTGCTGGTCTCCATGGCGCCCACAGCTTTTGTCAGCTGGAGATAAAGGGCACTGGGCACAGATGCGACACACATTGCATTTTTAGTTGAGGGAAAATCATCAAACCCATTTTTGTGTCCTTTAAAGGTGAACTGCGATGTCTATTTGCTGTCGCGTTAAAATAAAAGTCAACTGTTTCTCTCTTTTTATTTTTGTGAGCAGCGTGTACTCTCAAAAGAAGCAGACATTGTTCCGTTACCTTTAAGCTGCATGATTTTACTGTAAGAAGAGTTTCCAGATAACTTAACATTACACGTACATGGAGATATAACTGCTCCACCCGGAATGTCCCACGGTACAGCATTAAAACTTCTCTATCTCAAACAGTAGCTCCACCAAACCAATTACAGGTACGTAAAGTATGTGCTCCAAAGTGTTCTTATCTCAGCAATTAAAACGCCTTTAATTGACTAAACGCCGCTGCACACCACAGGATTTTTCGGTCTTAAACAATTTTTAAACGTGCAAAAAAAAAAAAGCGCAAACACCACAGACACGAGGAGAAACTTATGAGACTAAAAATCTCTGTTCGCAAAGATGCAGCGGGATCTGTCTGCGGACCACAGGATATAAAGCTGTGAGCGCGATGGCGTCGGTAAAACCACTCACTTTGAGACTCTGCACTTCTAGTTTAGACACAAGTCCAAACTGTGTGATTATTATTTGTGAAATGTGGTGCAATACTTCAGATACAGGATTTTTTAAAAGCATTAAAGATTAGCAATAAAGTCCACAGGAAGTAGAGTCAGTTTCGCTAATCTGCAGCTTCACCGCACGCTGTGTGGGTGTAAACAAACACACAAGGAAACACTGTCTTTTTACTTTTAAAGAACACCACAAACTGGATTAATAAAGCAGTTTTGTGGATAATTTATGGATAATGTGGGTGAGACGCTGCACTTTAAATGTTCCACTTTACATCAGGTCAGTAATAAAGTCTTTATTTTCGCTGTATCCTGAGTTTGTACGTTTGCGTCTCTGTGTCCGTCGCTCCTCTGCCCCTGACTCTGTTTTATCGTCTGTTTCCGTCGCGTTGTTGGTGTTTGGTGGTTCTGATCTGACTCCACAGCAGCTTCAACATCGCGCACAAAGACAAAAAGTCGGTCGCGCTTCCACGAACTCGGGAAGAAGAAATTGCAGCCAAAATCGGGCAAATTCTCCTGTAGCGTGCGGCGGCCTCAAGCGTGATCATTGAATGCCGTACTTTGGGACATTCCAGGCAAAGCAGTAACATCTACACGGAGACAAATAGGTGTCATGACCTTCACTAGGAAAGTTACATAGTGCATCTTTAATGTTTTACCATTTAGTCTACCCAGAACTGACTTAATTGTTCAAAATTCATTACAGAAAGCGCTCTCTTTTCTTCATTTTTTATTTATTTTTTCTGCAAGAACCATTAAAAGTAAATACCTTCCAATTAGCAGAGCTGCTTAAATACCGGAAACTCCACTAAGAACGCCAATCTATACACAACAATGGCCAATTAACCATGTGGGGCTTAAAGCGATAATAAAACATCTTACAGTCGGGTCTTAATTAGACTGCGCCCGCTTAAAGCTCCGGCCGCAGGTACGCACGGGCCTAATGGAGGTCTGTCATCTGTTACCACGGCAACCGCACAGGTACAGGTGCCTCAGTGGGACACTATTCTCTAACCCAATAGAAAAATTATAACCTTTTTGGCACAATAACCTTTCCTGGCGTCGTGGGTTGAATCTGCAGGACGATACAATTTAAACTCATTTTAGTATCTCTGAAATCTACTGTCACGGGAAATCTGCCGTCTCTGAAATTATTGTTAGAGGAGAGAGAAATATGGGTGAAGTTTCTTGCTCAAGGACACAACAACACTGCGCTACTGTTGCTGCATTAAAGGTATAGTTTGGGATTTTTTAAAAATGATAAATAATAAGAGAAAAAAGTACCAAGCGATTATGAAGTGTGACTTTTTTTCCGTTCACGTTTTTGTGACCCAGATGTTTCGCTCTTTTGAACACGTATGTTGTTTTGAGAAGAAAAACACTTTATTTTCATGACTCCAGCCAACTTGCCGGACACTTTCGTCAGCACCAAAACCGGGGAAGAACTCGGCTCAGACGCTGTCGGGAGGAAAGTCGGTGTTGATGCGACTCTGCTGATGGAGACGTACAGATTCGTGTGAAAAATCCCCAACTATCCCTTTAATAATCAAAGTGACTTTTCTATCGGCTTGTCACCGTGGATTTGTTTTTGTTTTGTTGGTAATGTTCCACGGTATGGCATTAAACTTAAACACCATGAAAACAGGCAGGCAGGTGATGTGCTGAGAGCCCCACAGTCTGTTTCTGCTTTTAAACGGAATCTTAAAACACGTCTTTTTACCAAAGCTTTTTGTTAATTGTTTTTTTTAATTGGTTTTATGATGTTATGACATAGTTTTAGCTTTTAGGTTCATGAACTTGCACTTTTTTTCACTGCTCTTTTTACCTGTAGCACTTTGAGATTATTTTATGTAATGTGCAATATTTATATAGTAGTAGTAGTATTAGTACTAGTATTAGTATTAGTATTATAGAAGTAAACCCACACACAATAAGAATACTTGTTTTTCAAGGTAGAAACTAAATAAATGTTAGTGTTAGTGCACCTTTAATACCAGTAGTAGTAGTTTTGACCATGTTATTTTGTCATGTTGACAGTTAGCGATGCCCTGATCCGATATTGGGATCCGATACTGGCGCCAATACTGAAAAAAATAATACTGGATCGGTTATCAGCTTCCATATATGGGTTCAGGTGATATCCAAGGTGACATATACATTGATGAAAGGCTCATCATGTTTGAACTTTTGCTTATATAAATTTGACGAATAACACACATTTGGACCAGTTCTGTCTGATTTCATTTTTGTTTTCAGGAATAACATGTTGTTTTCAGGCCTTGCACTGGCATTGGTTAACATCGGAATTCTGCAGGATGCTAAATAGTCACATTTTTACTGCGCTTTTCCACCTCCAAAGCACAAGAAGGAGGAGAGGCTTCTGTATTTCTGTTTGTGGAGTAAGATTGTGGAATAAGTTAAATGTGGAGCTTTAAAACAGTTTAAAGACATGACTTTGACACACTGATGAAGAAGCTTCTTTCTGAAATCTGTATTGTAATTGTTGGTTTGAAAGGAACTACATCTAAATGAAATGATCACTACAGTATAATTTAACTGTGTACGATGACTTAGGTCTGTAAAGTTGCTCGGTTAAGTCCTAATCAAAGACTAACAGGAAGTGAAAAAGGACTAGAGTATTTCTAATTGTGGAGAAGAGGTGGGATTTAATATGTTTTTTTTTTTTACTTCTTCCCACTCCTTTTCGGGCATATAAACAAATTTGATCCTTGTCCTTGTTTATTTAAATTTGCTGTTTCTTGTATTTGAAGTTTGCCTGTCTGTACATATGGTTTTGTGTAACATGCTCGAAATAAACCAAACCTCCCAAGTGCGGAGAATCACTTATATGACTTACTGACTTATACTGAATCCCCCTGACCCACAGCGACCTTTAGTCATTCCTAACCAGACAGTAGAAATAGTGGGCAGTGAGTAACTCTGGACAGCAGCCTCACCTTTGGTCAACACACTATGGACAAAAGACCGTCCGTCATCCGTAAACTTAAAGGACTTTATGTTTCCCCACAGTTACTACAACTGTTGTATCAAAGCGTCATTCAGCCCGTCCTACTGCACTGCTCCACCTGCTTTTTTTATTTACTTTCAGTCAAAAACAAGTCAAGACTCACTGAGGTCACTAATACCGCAGCTAAAATAACAGGGCTCCCCACACCCGACCTCACTGACCTAAACAACAAGGTGATAGCGCACGTGACTTTACCCATCCACTCAACGAACGACTCAGCCTCTGCCCTCAGGACGCAGGGACAGGGGCCCTCAGGACGCAGGGACAGGGGCCCTCAGGACGCAGGGACAGGGGCCCTCAGGACGCAGGGACAGGGGCCCTCAGGACGCAGGTACAGGGGCCCTCAGGACGCAGGTACAGGGGCCCTCAGGACGCAGGTACAGGGGCCCTCAGGACGCAGGTACAGGGGCCCTCAGGACGCAGGTACAGGGGCCCTCAGGACGCAGGTACAGGGGCCCTCAGGACGCAGGTACAGGGGCCCTCAGGACGCAGGTACAGGGGCCCTCAGGACGCAGGGACAGGGGCCCTCAGGACACAGGGACAGGGGCCCTCAGGACGCTGGTGCAGGGGCCCTCAGGACGCAGGGACAGGGGCCCTCAGGATGCAGGTACAGGGGCCCTCAGGACGCAGGGACAGGGGCCCTCAGGACGCAGGGACAGGGGCCCTCAGGACGCAGGGACAGGGGCCCTCAGGACGCAGGTACAGGGGCCCTCAGGACGCTGGTGCAGGTGCTGAAGTGTAGGAGGCTTTGGAAGAAGCCTGATCCCTTCAGCCATTGCTTATCTTAACAAGACCCCGCTGAGTGCATTTGATTGTTTTTGTCTAGTTTAGTGTTTATTGTGTTGTTTTTGTATGTCTGTCTAAACTAAGTACAGTGATAAAGTCTAATAAACATTGAGGCAGCAGTCACCCATTCACACACACGTTCAGCCGACCTGTGGGTCAGTGGATTTGCCGCCCAACCAATGTCATTTATGTTGCGGTACTTAAAGTTGATCGAGATCAGTATTGGAACTGAAAAAACTGAATCGGTGCATCCATGCGGACAACTGCAAGTGTAAAACATATCAATGGAAATACTTTCATTATTTGTAACTAGGAAACATAATAAGTGAACAACATGACTTCATGCATAAATAATCTACAGGGGTTGGTGCTAATATTTTCTCTTGCATGGATTTTGGACACGACTCGTTTCCATTGTGCTACCACTTAGTCACCAGGAAATCAATGTAAGTCCACGTAAAGTCCCCTGAACATATGGAACATTAAACCGGACGGTGTGATGAAGACAGACGGCCAGTGTGTTGGAAAGAATGGCGGGATATAGGGTCGACCGCACTGTGAAGGCTTAGCTCCGCTGCAGCTGCCAGTGTTTTGTCTGCTGTAGGCTGTAACTATAGAGTCTATTTGATACTGCGGAGTGGGTTAGGAACAGTATCTGATACCGAGGTATGTTAAAGAGAGTTTTAGCCACTGTGAGACACTGGATCAAGCTCACTGTGCAGTCAATCCTACAGTTTCCTCATCGCAAACATACCTGGAGATGTCTTTTGTTTCATTCACGCGTTGTTTAACATAAAAAAAAACCCCTGCATATTTAGGCTGAGTTCTTCTCTAAAACTGAAAACGCTCCACTTTACTGTATGTCGTGGCGATACAGGAAAAGCTCCGTTGTGTTTTTAAACTCAACGCACCTTCACTAATCCCAGTGTATCGCGCAGAAAATTGGTTACTCAAGGTGGTGACCGGGGGAGAGGAGGAGATACGGCGCTAGTGAAAGGCAAAAGTGAGGACCAGGGTGCGACGACCGTAGTTTTGTGAGGATTTACGTAGTTCGGGGGGATGTAGTCAAGGTGCCCTAAGTATAAAGTGATGCGAGATACACAGAATCTGGACTGACCTGCCTTCCGTAGAGCTGGTTTATGCTCGTTGTGTGTGCTGTCCATTACCATTACTTGTATTTGTCGTCTGTTACCATTGTTGGTATCTTTAATTTCCTTCCCTCATGTATTACTATTGCAATATGAAGATAATTATGTCACCAATCTAGAACAGTTACTCATTCTGCAGTCCGCACTCGTAAATAGTTCATATAGCTAATGTAAAATGTCTAAATAATCAAAGAGAAAGCTCACTGTGTCAGATTAAAGAGGGGTTAGGATTAAATAAATTCTCCTCTTCCCACTGCTTTTTGGGCAAAATTGCAACGTTTTTTGTTGTTATTTCCGTTATGATTTCACTAATGTTATATGTTCCGTAAAAGAACGGAAATGTCTTAATTGCCCAAAATAAATATATATATTTAAAAAAAAACGAAAAGTAAAAGGAGCTGTTAACTTGAAAACTACCACCACATGACATCAGATAGTGTAACAGAGCATTTTGAGCTTTGGAGATTATAGACAGACTAATAATAAACATGTGTGAATGAAACGAAACACAACTCCCCCAGTGTATTTGAAGAGGTAACGACATTATCACATAGCTTAAATCTCACGAGAGTCCACTGCAGGGTTACTCAAACACGCACGGATCGACTTTGACCAAGTTAGCGATTCTCCAAAGACATTCGCGCGTAAAACAAACTGGCTAAAGTATATTCTGCATATGTCCTTTAACGTTTGTTTTTCGTTCTCTCTCTCTGGACAGTAAGTTTGCATCGGTGACACGGGCTTTTGCGGTGACTGTGGGGCCATGAGGGAACCATTAAGAGTAGATGCTGTTGAAACACACTGTGCGTTTGACCTGTCTCTGGTCAGTGAGCCGAGAGCAGCCATTACCCTCCACGCAGTTACACACAGTCACCTTCAGAGGCACTGTCAGGACTTTGGCACACTTCTGCATAATAAATTGTAGTGTATTGAATTAAACAGGCGCAAGAACGAAATGTATTCTCTCAATGCCAAGTTTTGCCGGTATTGTAAATCAGATATTGTCTAAAGCTCGGCTACCTGACCGTCACCATAGACTGTAGGTGTAAACGGGCATAGCTAACCCGCTGGCCGCTACGTTCTGATTGAAGAAATGAGGATAGGCACGTTTTCAGGTCCATTGGATCTGGTTCTAACCGACTTTACGCTGAAAAACTGTCGCCCTTCTCTCTGTAACTGCTGCAGAGCTTCGTCACTTTGGTCTTAACCCTCGAAGACCTACGACATCGTACACGATACAGAGGAATATGTTTTCTATAATCGCAGAACTTTGTAACGGTAAAAGAAAGAAACTTCCTTTTCCCCTCTGAAAGTGCAGACATAGAGGTTTCCGTACATTTCTGCGGCTTTATCCTACGTCACACTCACGCTGTGTGATGACGTGAGCAAAACGAGTGTCCAATAGGAACTTTGTTTTCCCCAAACTCATGCGCTCCGTCCATTTTGATCGAGCCAAACTTTGCCAAAGAGTGAAGTGAGTCAAGATGGTCGACTCCTCTGACTGTGTGTGTTTATAACGAGGGAAAAAGTCGCTCTAAGTGGAGTTAATTCTCACACACATGGAAAATGACACATCTTGGTGTGTGTAATTGTGCATCTCTTTCTGTTTTTATTTAAAGGTTTATTTCAGTCCAAATGAACAAATCCAAATGTAATTTCCACCCTGGAAATGCAGAAGTGCTGTGGCTCTGGCCCTGGACCTGACAGGAGCTGTTTCCAGGACTGGACCAGGAAAGTCATGGAGCGATTACACTTTTTTGTTTTTAGGGCAATAAGGAGATTTTTAATTTACTTACAGACTTGATATTTTGCATTTTTGTAGCTAAGGCCCTAAATTAAGCATTTTTTATGTCCAAAAAGTTGTTTCTACATGTTTGCTGTGTGTTTTGTATAAAAGAGTGTGAATTTTATTTTCTGTTTTTTTTTTTTTTTTCATCTCTATTTCTGGTCCTGTAGCTTTTATCACAGCCTCATGACACAACTACAGCAGCAGATTGTGAAATAACAGGTTGGACTGAACAAAAGGAGGTAGAACACTTCATTAGGGGTAAAAGGGGCAGTTTTAAAAGCAAAATTAAGAAAAAAATCCAGGCGAGGAGAAATGTACTAAAATTGCCCTTCGGTCTTTAGGGGTTAAAATGTCTGTATTAACCTGTTCTACATGAACCTGGTGCTTTTATTTTGCTATTTTGTAAATTAATTCCTATTCCTAACATAGAACTCCGCTCCAGATTTGCCTCTATAACCGCAATGAGCTTCATTTGACTGGAGCCACTGTAGTTGACGTCACACTCCCTTAGTCCACTTCTTGAAACAGTCTGCGCTGATCACATGGTTGAGTTTGCATAATACTCTTTTTTAAAATACATTCTTTGGGGGGAAAAAAAGAAATAAAGCATAAAAATATTCAGGTACCCCAAGTCCAGACTCTGAAAATGGACCGGTCTTATAATGAGTGAGTAGTCGGTGCTTTTGCTCGTTCTTCAGCACTGCTCCTCACTCCGGGACAGACAGGCCGGTGTCCAGACACTGGGATGGATGCGTTTGATTTGCCATGCAGCACGTGCCTCTGGGTCACAGCACATGTATTTTTCAGCTCCACCCCACCGGCAGATCCGCTCTTCGCCCTCCTCCTCCTCCTCCTCCTCCTCTTCTTCGCGTGTTGTGAAGGCTCATCTCATCCCTCAGTCTGTGTGAATGCGCCGCGTAACCAGGAGCGACGCGCTCGGTTCTAATGCGTGCGGCACACTCCGGGCGTCTGTCTGGAGTTTGAAAGATTTGAGTTTTTCGTAAAAGTAAACTACTCGTGGATTTTAGTCGCGTTAGTTTACGGCTGCCATTTTGAGCACGATTGTGTTCCTTATAACGTTTTATTTTAGGGTTTGCTGTTTGTTATATTCTTGTAATTCTGTACATTTTTGCGTTACATTATAGAGTTTATTGTTTTCTACTTTATTTATTGCATCGTTAGTGGTGTTTGTCTTATGTTTCGCTCCAGGGACCGCAGCAATTTCCTCATGTTCTTCACTCATACGACAATAAAACCTTCTCATTCTGACTCTGAAACTTTACTTTTCATCAGTCAGATCAAAGCTAAATGAATTGGGCATTTTTACATTTTTTTTAAGTGCAGCTCTTATCAAATTTGTCACGTACGTTTTTAAAATCTAAATTTAGTTTCCATAGCACATTTTAAATACATCTACGAACATTCGGGAAAAGTCAATTATGAACTGAAAATACAAGAATCGCATGAATTTTGAAACTTTGTCGAGGTCTAAACACGTTTAGTCGGTTTTATCCATAATGTGACTTAATGGAGACAGGATATTTTTGTTTGATTCAATTTAAGATTTATGTTTTAAACAACAAATGTTTGATCTAAATGATGAGGTTAGCTGCTTTTAAACATAATATGACTGATGTAATTTTTTGCTTGATTATAATTACGATGTATTTAGCATAGGAGCGTTTGAGAAAAGACTCAAATATGAAAAGCCATACAAGATTTTGTGATGATTTTGCCAAAGCTCTGAAGCCGAAAACATATTTTGTTTGCATAAATTTGGAGTCTTTCTTTATTTTATTTCCACGATTATTTACTTTGTAGATTCTCACTGAACGCATGAAGTCTATAAATGGAAACATGTGGAACGTCACAAACAAAACTCAGCGTATAATAAGTAAATACTCGTTGACGTGGAGCTCATTAAAAGAAGGCGGAGAGTTTGTAACACTGTCGGCAAAGCAAAAGTTGTATTATTTGCCTGTTCTGTGTGTGTATAAAATGTATAAAGTAATAAACAAAGGCAAAGCAAAGACAATAATGAGACGCGACTAAACTTTTGACTTGCCGTGCGTGTTCCAGCTGCACATTTCCCTCAGATCCGGTAGCATTAACGATTGAGCAAAGACTGAAATACAAACCGCTAAACAAATACAAAATTCAGATGTATTTCGTAAATGTTTGCAGCCGTCTAAACTACGGGGTCAGCGAGCTTTAAACACAGCGCGATTTCAGGGAGAGGGGATATTTGGTTGTTTGGATGGAATATTGAATTGCATAAATAATTACAGCCCTTGAAATTTTTCCCATTCAAATTGCCCTTATTTCATTAACCTTGTGGTGCAATTGCAGAGGTTTGGAGTCTCCGCACAGGCCCAACTGTTACCGTTATCTCGGCCACAACTCAACAGGCTTTAGCGATCACACACGCGCCTGCCCTTCTATCAATCTATCGGCGATCTCTTCTTTTTTTTCCCCCCTTTTCTTTTCACTGAGGACACAAAACAAAAGGGGATACCGCGTAGCTATAAAGCACCGAGTGATTTAAAAGGGTAAGTGAGCCTCGTAAACTGGCCGCGGTGAGCATGTCCGCGGGGGGCGTGGCTTTAGCGTCCCCGCAGGACACTTTGCGCCGCTTCGGGAACAGAAGAAGAGGTTTGTCCCAAAAAGATCCGGCTCCATCAATCACCCGTGTTTTATTTGAAACTGGGTGAAATATTACGACACAAAAGATGTCACGGAGAAAAAAGAAAAGAAAAAAAGAGTCCAGGAAGCAAAGAAAAAGGGGCCACAAATCGTCCAGTGATCAACGCGAGGTCAAAGTCGTAGTTGTAAACTCTATCGGACAAAGGCGTCTGTGTGAGGAAGAGGAAGAGGGGCGACTTCCTGTTTCCCCGCTCGTCCGTACGGGTGTCGACCAGATTTGGATTATGCAAGATCTGTACGACTTTCTGCCTTCTTCTACAGGTGCCCACAGGAGACACAGGTATTTGTCCCACAATTACGAGTAAATTATTAGTGAAATATTACCAATATGTCAATGTAAAGTCTACTTATATGTCTAAATTCTATTTATTTTAAGGGTGCACTATGTAACTTTTCCGTTGTAGGGTCCCTTACATGCTTGTCTCCATGGTGATGTTATTGTTTTGCCTGGGATGTTCCACTGTATGGCATTAAACAAGTGCATCATGTATTTATTCAATTAGGTGTTTTTATTTCTCAAAATTACCACAAAAACATGCATAATTACTGTGGGTGGGTCCACCGCTCCACAGATCTGACCTGTAACTTGGCCTGGTGATATGACCTGCTTGGAGAATAAATAAAGTATTAAATAATACTGTAGAACGTCTCCGGAAAAAAACAACTTGGAGTCAGATTCAATGGAAAATAACTGTGCGTCAGTGGTGGCAAAGTTCAGCGATCCACTTTCAGATATATTTTGTATTACTTGTACATTATGCCTTATTTGACACTGTCTCTTGATATTTTTGCAGCTTATTTTGAATTTAATATCACCATTTATAGTTTTGCTGTTTGTTTTTTCATAATATATTGTGATGCGTGCGCTACTGTGTCCAAATAATTTCCCTTGTGCATTAATATGGTTTGTCTAAGCCTGAGACTGTTGGTCATTTCCTCCTCACTATCAGCTGGATACTGACAATGTGTTTTTAAAATATGTGTGTTTATGTGGTGCTTTACATTGTTGTGCATGGCTGGTATACAATATTTTAGACCAACAATTAACGATCTAACTTTTGTTCATTTATTTCTTTTTGATCGGTGTCTCCCAGTGTCACTGAAGAGGACGATTATCTGATTTTCAAATGAGAGGAGGACGTTTTTGGTAAATAGTCGCATTTTTTAACAGCGCTTTTTCGTCTTCACCCATTCACACACACTCGTACACCAGTGTGCACAGACCGAGGGCCAGTTTGGTTAAGTGTCTTGCCCAACGACACAACAAAAGCAGCGTCTGTGATTATGTCGCGAGCGGGATTCGAACCGCCGACCTTCAGCGCAGTGGACAAACCGCGAGCTCCTGTCTAAAATAGGATCTAAATGTCCTCGTTTACATCAATAATCTGAATATAATAGAGTTTTACCCTTAACTAACTTCCACAGTATGACCCAGTGTGTCGCTACCTGCTTGTTTCCATGGAGATGTTCTTGTTTTTGCCTTGAATGTTCCACAGTATAATCAATATCCATCATTCTCATGGCGGTTTATTGTGTAAACGTTAAACTTCCGTGCCTCCGTTAGCATTGTTAGCATTGTTAGCATTGTTATTCGTTTGCGCAGCCAAAAACAGAAAAAAAAACAACTTCCTCATTCTTGTTTTGCTTATTTTGACACAATCGTAAATGATAAACTTGCTGTGATTTCTTTATTTTATTTATTTAAAAGGGACAATGCGCATTAATGGACCCATGCAGACAAGTGTAAATGTAAATTATCACAGTATTAGTTATTATATTATACTATTAATGTTATATTTAGTGTGCACTTTATGTCATTTATTTTGCTATATGTAAATATTTGTAAAGTTTCGTCACATTTAGAATTTTTTAAAACTATGTAATGAACAGGAATGGGTTAAAATCCTTTTTTTTCTTCCTGCTCCTTTTTCAGAAATGTGCTTTCCTGTTGTTTAAACTGTGCATATTGTATCACGTATATGATTATTGTTTCTCTCTTGGCACAAACTCGAAATAAAAATGAATCAAATCAAATGAGGCATTTTTTCATGTCTGTTTCTATTGCTCAAAAACACAGTGACTCCTTCTGTGAACAGGGGCGACTCTCCACAGATCTGAACTGTACGAGACAGATTTAATCTATACTGTGGAACATTCTAGACAAAGCAATGACATTTCCATGGGGACATGCGGGGCCTTCGTCAGAAAAGTTGCGCAGTGCAGCTTTAAGGCTTCCCTCCGCGTTACGACACTGCTGATTATCAAAGTAAAGTCTAACTTCATCTCCGTGACGGGACACAAAGTTTACTCGTCCCGGGAGACATTATCAGTCATGCGTTTTTGTCTTTTGGAAGTGGGTGAAAAGAAACACCAGGACTAGGTCAGAACGGATGAAAAGCAAAGAGAAAAATGGAGCCACAAATCGCGCAGTGAACGAGTGAAGGTCAAAGACGCAGCTGTAAACTATGTGCAGCGTCTGCCAGGGCAGAGCCTCCCATAAGACAATAAGGCCTTTGTACGGCGTGACATTAGATTTTACAGGAGAGAGGGATGGAGGGAGGGAGGGACGGAGGGAGGGAAGAACAGAGGGACGATAAGAGAGAAACTGAGAGCAGCAAGGTGAGGGAGGGAAGGATGAACTCAGGGGAGAGGAAAGGAGGGAAAGGGAGAAAGCAGAGAGAAAAGTGGAGTGAAGAGGGAGGGAGACAGAACGAGAGAGCGATGAGGAGATGAGGCGTGAGAGTCAGAGAAAGGGAGGAAGAGAGATCGAAAAAAGAGAAAGAGTAGAGTAGAGTAGAGTAGAGTAGAGGGTGGTCCAGGGCAAGAGAGAGAAACAGAAAGCGGGTGAGAGACGGATTGAAGAGTGGGGTTAGAAAGAGAGAGACAAAATGAGAAAGAGAAGAGGAGATGAGGAAATGAGAGACAGAGGGAGGGAAGAAGAGAGAAAGAGGGGAAAAAAAGGAGACAAAGAGAGGAACTAGAGCAAGAGAGAGAAACAGAAAGAGGGATTGTGCGAGACAGGAAGTGAGACAGGGAAAGAGAGAGAGAAGAGAAAGGAGAGAAAGAGAGGGACTAGAGAGTGTTGGAGGGGAAGAGAGAGAAACAGAAAGAAGGATTGTGAGAGAGAGGAAGTGAGGAGAGAAGAGAGAGAGGAGAGATAAGGTTAGAAAGAGAGACAGAATAAGAGAGAGAAGAGGAGCTGAGCAGGGAGGAAGAGAGAGAAAAAGAGGGAGTAGAGCGTGATGGAAGGAGAGAAAGAGAAGAACAGAAAGAGATGGAGGGAGGGCAACAGAGACAGAGAGAGGGAGTTAAAGGGAGATGAGGAGTGAGGAAATGAGAGACAGAGGGAGGGAAAAAGAGAGAAAAAGGAAAGAAGGAGAGAAAGAGAGGAACTAGAGTGTTGGAGAGCAAGAGAGAGTAGTAGAAAGAGAAGGATTGTGAGAGAGAGGAAGTGAAGAGAGTTGGGGTTAGAAAGAGACAAAACAAGAGAGAGGAGAGGAGGAAGAGAGAGAAAAAAAGGGATTAGAGAGTGATGGAGGGCGAGAAAGAGATGGAGGGAGGGCAACAGAGAGACACAGAGAAAGGGGGTTAAAGGGAGAGAGAAACAGAGATGAGGAGTGAGGAAATGAGAGACAGAGGGAGAGAAGAAGAGAGAAAGAGGAAAAAACAAGAGAGTTGAAGAGCAAGGGAGAGAAACAGAAAGAGAAGGATTGTGAGAGAGAGGAGATGATGGAGAGATGGAGGGAAGGCAACAGAGACACAGAGAGAGGGTTAGGAAAGGAGTGAGGAAATAAGAGACGGGGAGGGAAGAAGGGAGAAAAAGAAAAAGGAAGGAGAGAAAGAGAAGGATTGTGAGAAGTGAAGAAAGATAGAGTTAGAAAGAGAAAGACAAAGCGAGAGAAAGGAGAGGAGGAGGAAGCGAGAGAGAGAAAGGGAGTAGAGAGTAATGAGGGTTAGAAAAAGAACAACAGAAAGAGATGGAGGGAGGGCAACAGAAACACAGAGAGAGAGGGTTAAAGGGAGAGAGAAACAGAGCTGAGGAACGAGAGACAGAAGCGGAACAGGGAAAGGGAGGAAGTAGCAAGAGAGAGAAAAAACAGAAAGTGCAAAAGAGAACGAGAGGGAGGGAGCGCAATGAGAAACTCGCAGAGATGGAGGGAGAGATCTGGCGTTGGGTAAAATATGTGTCCGTCTGCAGAGCGGGGCCTTCTCGGGACACGCTGCAACAAAAGCGCCGGGCGAATGGGAGACTCAAGGTTCAAATTATCCAATAAAAGCCCCGTGTCACGCCTGAAAAGAACCCGGGGCCCCCTCCGTCGGCCCCTCCGCCTCTCCAAAGACGACGTCAGGACGAGCACGGGGCGAGCGAGGTAACTTATCAAGCGCTTTCTCCCTTCAACAGCAGCGCCGCGTTCAGGGTCGCTGCGAAAGAGACCGGAAATAAAAGCGTTCGGGTGCTGACCGCGAGTTTGCGTCGGACGGTGTTTGTGCGGATAAACGTGCGTCAAACGAATCGGCCAATCAGATTTCACTCAATCGGAAAATAATGTGTGAACAGGAAGTGGAATATGAAAAGTTCTGGCACTGTTTTTATGCTAAAACGTGTGGTCAATAACATGGAGATGACCGTGTGGTGTTAACTATGTCTATGATGTATTTATTTAATTACATGTTATTTGTTATTGCTCAAAATGACACTGAAAAACATCTCAGCCTCAACATATCTGATCCATAGCATGAGGTGAAACACTCAAGAAAAGTTACAAAGTGCTGCTTTAATTATGTTCAGAAGTAGGAAGTACAACACTTACATTTACTTGAGTAACTTCTTTAAATAAATTACATTTTCTAGCAGCAAGTAACAGTACTGTGTGTTTTTACCCTTTTTGAGTCGTTTTTTCACTCATGCAATTGTTTTTTGAGATCTGACTGAATTTTGGCTTAATCGTGTGTCGTGTTTCGTGTAGTATACATGGTTCTTTCATGTAGTATACGTGGTTCTTTCGTGTAGTATACGTGGTTCTTTCGTGTAGTATACGTGGTTCTTTCGTGTAGTATACGTGGTTCTTTCGTGTAGTATACGTGGTTCTTTCTTGAAGTATACGTACGTACGTAGTATACGTTAATCGTGTGTCGTGTTACTGTAGTATACATGGTTCTTTCGTTAATCGTGTATACGTGGTTCTTTCGTGTAGTATACGTGGTTCTTTCGTGTAGTATACGTGGTTCTTTCGTGTAGTATACGTGGTTCTTTCGTGTAGTATACGTGGTTCTTTCGTGTAGTATACGTGGTTCTTTCGTGTAGTATACATGGTTCTTTCGTGTAGTATACGTGGTTCTTTCATGTAGTATACATGGTTCTTTCATGTAGTATACATGGTTCTTTAGTGTAGTATATATGGTTCTTTAGTGTAGTATACGTGGTTCTTTCATGTAGTATACGTGGTTCTTTCGTGTAGTATACGTGGTTCTTTCATGTAGTATACGTGGTTCTTTCATGTAGTATACATGGTTCTTTCGTGTAGTATACATGGTTCTTTCATGTAGTATACGTGGTTCTTTCATGTAGTATACGTGGTTCTTTCGTGTAGTATACATGGTTCTTTCGTGTAGTATACGTGGTTCTTTCATGTAGTATACGTGGTTCTTTCGTGTAGTATACGTGGTTCTTTAGTGTAGTAGACATGGTTCACAGTGGGTCGCTGTGTGGATATAAACAAACACACGTGAGGAGCGACTCTCGCCTTTTAACTTTTAACGCCTCAAACTGGATCCACAGCGCGGTTTTGTGGACTGGATGTCGTTATTTGCGGAGGACAATTTCTTGGATAATGTGGATGAGACGCTGCACTTTACGGGAGGTGAGTAATAAAGTTTTCTCATTATTTTCGCTATATCCCGAGTTTGTATCTCGCGCCTCTGTGTCCGTCGCTCGGTCTGACCCTGACGCTCGGTTTTATTGGCTGTTATGGTGGTTTGGTGGTTACGACAAGGCCGCTCAGAGTCACACTGACGCCGCACACGAGGAGACAAAAAGCCTCACCAAACAAAGCAAATCGCAGCCAAAATCGGGCTCATTCTCCTATAGTGTGTGGCGTCCTTTAGCTGAGCTTTATGTCGACAATATTTAATGTATTTTTCGCCCCAAGCATTCACATATGATTCTGTTTTCCTATTTTTTGCGTCTATCCTTCGAAATACCAGATTTTGTGCATATATAATATTTTTTTATCCTTCCATTTACAATAAATCAGATATTACGTCCCCACAGTTACTCTTACTAAATACTATTTTGCCCTTAGTTGCGTAGTTTGGAGTAATATTATTTTGACATTACTCTTTACTTGACTTCCATTTTTGGCAACTCTACCCACCTCCCACTCTTATTATTGTGTTTTTATTGCCACAAAACAATTCAACTGCAGTTTAAAGTAGTTAGTACTACGCCAACAACTACTTATGTACTATATCCAATTTGGGCTTTGGGAAAAGAACAAACTGAATCAGTATATAAATCATATGCAAATCTAAATCTACTCCGTGCTGAATTATTTAACATTTAATTTCCTTCACAAGCCCACTTCAACATGAAACTCTCCAAACAGATTAGACTCGACATTTTATCACCACTGCAATATCCGCTCGTAGTATTTGTACAAAGTATTCCCGGGGCCACTAATGCGTACAGCAGAGGGCCTTAAACTCTACGCACGGCCTACGAGGATCCCAGAGCAGCGCATTCATCATAGTCTGACGTTTATTCTCGGTTACATTGTGAAGCGATGACAGCCTGACTTGGCTCTGTCCCGATTGCAGATCAGTTTACTCTGCTAAAGAATGCTCCAAAAAAGCTTTATACGTTTCAGATGGCTGGACACGAAGCGGCCAAGTCCAAAACACTGAGCGTCTTTTGTATTTTTAGCTTGTTTTTGTGTCTTGTTGTCTACGGGTTTTCGTCTACATGTTTGTTGAATTGTCAGAAGTTTTCACCTCCCGACCGAAATCAATGCGGCTACTTTTAAATGCGGCGTGGAGTCGATATATGCGGTGTATAAACATGGCTGTCTGCTGTTTTAATCCAACTTGGGTCAGATTACTTTGAAATTGCAATATTCTTTGTAGCTATAATACAAAAAAAAAAGTCAATCCATTTCTCCCTGCACTAAAATATGAGGTGAAATAAACAATATGCTTCACAGGGCTGATATTACACAAACCTTTAGCCATGTTGTAATGTTGTTATTTCATTAAAAACACGCCCAGAGTTGTGTTTTGTTTCATTCACAGTCTGTCTACACCTTCAGAGCTCAAAATGCTCTGTTCCACCTCGTGCAGTTAGTTTTTAAAGGAACTATTAAGCTACTTTTTACCTTTAGTGCAGCAGAAACTGGGAATTCCAGCGTTGAAATGATCTAAATGATTCCAGTGAAAGTGGATGGAGTTTGAAAACACAGTGGAGCACTTCCTGTATTACCACGTGACATCACGAGGTGGGACAGAGCATTTTGAGCTTTGACGATATAGATGGACTAATAAAGGTTCACTCAAATATGTGCGAATGAAACAAAACATGAGATAACAGCATTACAACACGGCCTCTTCTCTCTGTTTGAGAGGAGAACTTAGTCTGTTTACATGAGAACAACTGCGGGTAAAAATGACCAAATATTTTATTGTATATTTTATTTATATAGTGCCTTTCGTTTGGACAGTGATGGTGCAAAAATCTGAAACTACCCTCCAGAGTGGAAAGGTTGAATTCTCTCCAAAGCTCTGGTCAGATCTTCTTTACCCGTTTACGTCACGAAACATGTTGGATCGTTTCCATGCGTCAGACCTTCAAGCTGCTCTGGCATCTTTAATAAACTCACAGGAGGCGTCCCAACAAATGTGCAGAATATGCAGAGATACTATTAGTGAACAGAGAAGGATCTGCTATTACTTCTGTCAAATTCTGGATGCACCAGTTTGTTGCAGGCGAACCAGACGGATACGGACGGTGATTGAGTTCCACACACTTTTGCGTCACCGTATGAACGCAGATTTCCGCAGAAAAAGTGAAGATGCAACGCCACTTTTGCATCTTTTGTTCACACCGCCATCATATAAACGTAACCTCAGTCTAAAGCTGCAGAGTTTGTGTGTTAGAAATGTCTGAATGAAACAAAATACAACTCCAGGTACGTTTGTGACGAGCAAACAAACAAAAAAAACCATACGTCTTTACTCTGAGCGGACTCGCATCTCCATGGATAAGTTGTTCCTTTGGCTATAATATTCCGCCTAATCTCATGAAACTTCATTTTCTTCATGAAGAATGTTCCAAATTGTAGTTTTATATTTCCGTTTCCATGGAATCAAGCAGATGTGGCACCTCCAGAACGTTAAATTCAGAACCTTTAGGTGGAAAATCTTAACATCTAAAACATTTGCTTTGGAACAATATATAAAAAAAAGGAAAAATATGACTTATCTTGACATTTATTGATTTCTTCGTCTATTTTTTGAGTACATTTCAGCAGCAGAACCATCAACCACACCACAATCTGCCTATTCCCCTTCTTCACTGCTCTCACACTCGTTCAGATTTCACACCACGAGCCTTTTATTTTGATCCACTTCGTGTCACACAACATTGGCGCTGTACCTGCCGTCTTTGTAGTTTCCATTTTAAAAGTCCCTGCGCTCCCCTCCGCTGCACACGCCAAACTCACAATAGAGTTTCACTTAAAACCCGCCCGGCCGAATGTCACTCCACATGATTTTCATAATGCACCAGATTGAGTTAGCCGCGCGCTATCAAAGCAAAAGGGCTAACAGAGCTGCATCAAACAACATTTTTTTTATTTACATATTCCCCCTTTTACCTAATCATACTCACAATTACACAGAAACACGGCAGACACTCGTTAAGGGCAAAAAAGCAAAGGCCGGGCTGCTGTTAGCTACAGGAGCACTGCCGCTGTAATGTGGAAAATATAGAACCTGGATGTTAGGAGCGCATAGGCTGATAATATCTGACAGGCCTATTCAGATATAAATTGCTAACGCTGTACAGAGTGTTTTCAGTTGTTGAACAAGTCTTTTTTAACAAGAATTGTTCAGATGAGGTTATATACAGTGTGAAACTTCACTTTTTTGCATCTTTCTTCTAACAGTTTAATTATGTCTCGTAATGAAAAACATTCTTGAGTTGTGTTTACTTGGATTTAACAGTTCTGTGGACTTGGCTGTGGACAGTAGGGCTTATCAAAGGTACAGTTCTGTGCAAAAGTTATAGGCAGGTGTGTAAAAAAAATGCTGTAAATTAGGAATGCCTTCAAAAATAGAAGTGTTAATCATTTATTTTCATCAATCAACAAAATGCAGTGAATGAACAAAAGAGAAATCTAAATGAAATCAATATCTGGTGCCTTCAGAAGAGCACCAGTTCTTCTAGGTTTTACTTGCAGACAGTTTTTGAACATGTTGGAGAACTGTTGGAGCTTCAATCACCAACACAACCTCTTGTTCTTTTCACGCTGAAGATAATTCTTAACGACTTTTGTTCGCTCACTTTGCATTTTGTAAATTGATAAAAATGAACAATCATTATGTATATTTTTGAAAGCATTCTTTGTTTATGCACAGTACTGCACATGATTATGAAAGATTTCTTGAGCGTTTGACTAAAAGGTGAAAGTTTAAGTGAGCTGTGTATCGCTGTTCAACAAAATGTTATGTTGTGAATTGGAAATTTGAAAGTAATTGGAGTTTAGCAGCAATTACAGTAGTGCCAGTTGGAAAGTAGGACTGTATATTCACTGTCCTTCCTTTGCAATATATTGTCACCGTCCTTCCTCTGTAGAAGCCCAAACCACTAATCTTGAAACGTTATCTCCAGTTCGCCCAACCTTAGATGATGCATTGTACAGAAGGTTACAGAGGTGATCATCTGGACCCTGTTTTTGCAATCATGACGTTTCGGCTCCGACCCAGAAGCTGTATTCAATTGAAAAATGAAATTAAATTGAATTGGAAATGGATTCTGGATGGAAGCCGAAACGTCTTGATAGCAAAAACAGTGTTCGCATAACCGACACTGTGACCTTCTCTACACTGACCCACGCCTGGACCAGTGAGGGTTTACATCGATTAGATCAAGCCCTAATCCTTAAACCAATGCAAACAAGTAATGCCAACCTCCACGATTCAAAGTTCAACCATTTTACTACAATAACTTTCCAATCTCGAGCAAATGACCAAACCCGGTCGCCACAAGAAGACACTGAACTGCTGTTACCTTGTTTCCAGAGGCACATTGCTACCCAGCACCCAGCTGTCTTGCAGCGGGACGCTCTCGGGGGGCGTGGTCTGCAGCTCGGCTGGTGATTGGCCGGCCACTGGGGCCGGGCTTCCTGTGGGCGGAGTTAGCTGCCGGGTGGAGTTCAGGGAGTGGCCAGCGTGGTGCGTGGAGCCCAGCGATTGGTTCAGAGCTGTGATGGACGGCTGCTGGCGGTGAGGGGGCGGCACTGGGGGCAGCGTGGTGCCGTGGTGATTGGACGGTTGCTCTGCGGAGACAGGAAGTGGACATGGTCAGGTTTGGTGTCTAGATAACATGGATGTATAATAAGAGCTGGATAAGGCACGCCCCCCTCTATCCATGACCCCAGACTGACGTGTGGCCGAGTGAGGTACTGCAGCCACAGAAGCACAATGCAGTTTTTGTGAAATCAACCTGCCCGTGTTCGGCTGACAGGGCATCAGCCGCTTTCATAAAGTTCAGATTTTGTAGTGATTCTTCTGTATTTTTACAATATGAACTTTTTACTCTTCAAAGTGCATAAAAATCAACTTTGTAAGAGTTATTCTCGCCCCACACTGATTGGTCAGAAGTGCATTTCTGACGTCACACGTTGGGCTGCGGAAGGAAACTTTTTTGGGGTCATGCGCCAGTGAGCAGAGGCCGTTAAAAACAATACGCCGCCATCTTGGATTCATCTTCCAGATTTTATTATAGTCTATGCTAGATAAAATTCAACACTCAGCGGGACTAAATTCAAAACGTTGTTAAAATGTATAGAAATAAACTAACCTCCTCTGTACTTTTTTGTACTTTTTGTGTTATGTGTACGTCATTTCTATTCTATCTCTCTGTCATGTATTATGTATGTTATGCGTGTATATGAGGCTTTAAATTACAGCTTGTGAATATAAAAGATGGCCATGTAAACTGATATTATAAGTTTACAATAGTCAAAAGTCGAGTTTGTGGATGTCTGTGGATGCATGTCTTTTTTTTACCCAATTAGTTCCAGTTCACGAACAAAAGGACAAATTAAAGTTGTGTTTTTGAGCAGAGCAGTCAACAATGGAATCACAAGAAAGAAAGAAAGTTTTTTGTTGCCATGTATGCAAATCTGTCTCCCATCTCATGCCCAAAGCAGGTCGCACAGGGTTCAGAGGCCTGCGACTGCTTACAGCTTCAAGTGGCAGAAGATACACCCATGTTTTGCTTGTCAATACGCTGTAAATACATCGTGCATTGAAACCAGGTGCAGGGCCGGACCTCTTCAGAGTTCACCGTCTCTGTTTCAGGTTTACGGGCTCCATGGACTAAACCAGAGTAAATCGATTCAGTTGAAAAGATGAATATTTATCCACTACGCTGCAAAACACACATCTTAAGTTAAATCAGTTCAAAATGTTGACGCATAGATGTTCTAGTTTCATTTCAAGCTACATTCTTATGGTTAAAATATATGAATTGAACAGTTTTAAGTCATTTTAAGTAGCGGAAAATATAGATACTTTGCAGCTTCTATATTTGATGAGGATGCGATGCTAACTGTAGACAAGTTAGACTTTAATATGAGCTTTGTGTAGCACAATTGGACCCTAAAGAACTTAAGATTTTGGTGAAAATCATAATAGTCGTGACGCTCTGTTTCGCACTGAAGGTTTTGAACTTGTAAAACCACTGGCAAAAGGTGGAGAGAGACTTACAAAATGTAATCAAAGAGTTTTCTTTTTGTTTTTTTTACTCGTTTAGTTCCAGTTCACAAACAAAAGGACAAATTAAAGTTTTGTCATGAGTTTTTGAGCAGCACAGTCAACAATGGAATAACAAGGAAGAGTTTGTTGCCATGTATGCAAATCTGTCTCCCATCTCGTGCCCATGTTTTGTTTTTTATAAATCCTATATGTACATTTTTCATTATTTGTACTGTCATTTTTTCCCCTGTGGTATTAATATTATCTATTATTATTTATTTTATTGTATTTTTTTGCCTGCACCGTGTTGCATGTCTTGCGTCTCCTTCTAAGTATCATCTGTCCGTACCGTTGGCTGGTGTGTGTTTTAAAGGCCACGCTCATGTTTACAATTTTTTAACTAAGCCCTGATGAAGACCAGTCACGGCTGAAACATGTTGGCTTTGGCTCGTAACGGCCTTTTAACTACACTTTTCCTCCTACGACTTTGCCTTTTTTGGAGTGCCTGGATTTAGCCGTGTCTAAAGCTTAAAAATGTAGCTGGAATTATTTTTTTGTAAGTTTTCAGACGGTCTTAAACTGTTTTTTTTTTTTTTTGCTGATGTAAGCATAGTTTTACCAGGGAAACTACTGAACCGGTTCTGAAGTGGTTCCTTCCATCAAACGGAAACCTACACAAAAACTATGTCAATCGTTTGTGCTGCAAAAAGTTCCGTTTGTGCAATTCAGGTTCTTAAGATGTTTGCAGCTTTATTTTTTCTATAATTTTCTTCCTGTTTTAAGCTCTATTTAACATACTGAGGGCCTGGACGACGCCATCGGCCGAAAATAAAACTGAAAGAACCAGAATCGCACAAACGAAACTTTTTGCAGCACAAAACGGCACAAACGACTGACTCCATTTTGGGCGTTTTAGTGCATTTTTAAGCTTCCTGTGGGTCTGACCCCAATTTGACCTGTAAAAGAATCGAGAAGAATTTCTCCAAAACTAAAAAAGCACAAGCGAAACTTTTTGCAGCACAAACGACTGACATAGTTTTTGTGCAGGTTTGTTGCGTTTGATGGGGCGACTTCACGGAGGGATAATAATAACGTAAAAATACAACAAAAAAAAGGAATAAAAATAACATTCTAAAAATAAAATCTAACTTAAATGTTTTTGCACTAAACCTAACCTCAGTAATTAAGCGAGTATTAATGTATTATAGAGTATTTATAGTGTTGTTTTTTTGTTCAGCTGATTGTCAACAGTGTGTAGCCGGTGTCGTGTTGTATCCCTATGGGGCCTCCTCCATCTGCTGATCACCAGAACAGCTATTCGAGGCACGGCGCTTCGAGACGCTTCTGTCACCGAGTATGTCGTGTGTGAAAAAAAAAAAACACACAAAATAAAACTTTATTTAAGAAGTTGTTGGTGACTGACAGACCTCCTCGTCTCACAGCTACAGTGAGACGTCCGTTTCTTTTCGATTCCCCGTATCTCTGTCTCAGAAAACGCACGAACGTCGCAGGTGTCGTCACGTTCACTTAAAATCAAGTACGAGGTGATGATTTGAACGTGAAAGGGAAACTGCCGCCTGACTGAGATGTTTCGCCAGTGACCAAAGGGAAAGTAGTTAAAAAAGCAAAGACGCGGCGGCTTCACGGAGACCTGCGAGTGGCAAAACCCGACCAGAAATGCTACACAGTGAACCTTTAACCCTGTAAAGCCCAAACCATTAAATAAGTGACAGAAAATCCCAATTCTTTCTATTTTTTCTATTCATTTCAAGCCTTTACTGGTCCCTCTGAACAAACAAAAACATTTTTAAATATCAGTTTCCATATATGAGTTTCATCATCAGGTCACATCGCTCAATTTTTTTTTCCTGAACAAACAAAAACATAATAAAATACAAATAAATCCACAAATGTGTAATTCTAAACATAAAAAGTGCTGCCATGATGCAGTAATAGGAAATCCACCACTGGAACTGGCTGGAAAACATAACTTTTTTGTTGTTGTTTTGTTTTTGTTGTTGTTTTTTTTGTTTGTGTTTTAGTTACACTTTTATGTTTTATTTTATTCTGCTCAAATAAACACTGATTTTAGTTATTTTTACTCTTTTTGTGGTGCACTGCATGTATCTGATTGTACACATCAGGTTTTTCAGGGAAACAAATATCACACTGCTCATGTGGAGGGCTGAAAAACTCATGTATCAAATATGATACGTTTGGCGTTATAGGGTTAAAGCTCTTTTGTTACGCAAAATGGACTCCCTCTGTATTTTAACGTGTCGATACCTCTTCAAAAAACACACCTGGAGTTGTATTTTGTTTCATACACACACGTTTAGAAGAGACTGGCAATTCCAGGCCTGTAATAATTCCAATGATTTTAGTGAAAATACACGGAGACTGTACTGGACACTCGTGTTTTTAGCTTCATTAATTTATCCGTGGTGTCTGTAGAGGTTTGAGATGATGTTATTTGTTGTGTTCGGTCTTTAAAAGTCTCGGTCTTGTCTCGGTCTTTAAAAGTCTCGGCCTTGTCCTGGTCTTTAAAAGTCTCGGTCTTGTCCTGGTCTTTAAAAGTCTCGGTCTTGTCTCGGTCTTGACCCTCAGAAGTCTCGGTCTTGTCTCGGTCTTTAAAAGTCTCGGTCTTGTCTCGGTCTTGACCCTCAGAAGTCTTGGTCTTGTCTCGGTCTTTAAAAGTCTCGGCCTTGTCCTGGTCTTTAAAAGTCTCGGTTTTGTCTCGGTCTTGACCCTCAGAAGTCTCGGTCTTGTCCTGGTTTGAGATGATGTTCTTTGTCGTGTCTGTGCGTGTTAATGTCGTCCCGTCTCGTCTGCGCTTGGGGAAAGAGAGAAACGCAATTTCGATTCCTTTGTTTGTCGAGTTCACGTGAAGAAAGTGACAACAAATCTCTGACAAACTACTTGTAATGTCCAGTTCCCTGCTCACACGTGTATATAGATGTGAATATGTTGCTGGATGTAAATAATTTTTGAGAGAACTATTTTTACCCTTTATCTTATTGTATTTATCTTATCTTATCTTTGAAAACGTGTTATTCTAACTACATGTTCTTGGTCGGTTGCCTCTGTAACGAAGAAAATTTCCCCTCGCGGATGAATAAAAGTGATTCTGATTCTGGTAAAACTAACTCTGATGGAGTTTTTAAGCACAGTGGAGCACTTCCTGTATTATATATATGACATTACCAGGTCCGAGTCTGTTTCTTTAATAACACAGGTCAGTAAATAGTGTAACATGAGCCCTTTAACTCAAATAAAGTGGTTCTTTCTCTCGAACTTTCTCCTCTGTCGTGTTGAATCTGTTCGTTTGCAGTTGGACGTTTTCGACCCGAGTTCACTGAGCCCATCACTGATTGGCCTTCGTTTGTTTTGTCCGACAATATTTACACAGCTCTGACCGGGCTTCAACTCTTCCCCTGGTTCTGTTGCTTTTTTCTCCTCTTCTCAGCCCTTCCCTCGCTACTCCCTTCCTCTCCTCCACTCCTCGCCTTATCTATTTCCTCTCATCCACTTCTTTCCACCCTTCTTTTCTCCCTCTCCTGTCTACTTGCCTCCTCCCCCTCGCTTCTCTCCTCTTTAGCTCCTTTCCCACCATTTCTCTCCTCCTTCTGAGCTCCTCTCGCCTCCTTCCCTCCTCGCCCCTCCCCTCCCTCTTTTTTCTTTTCCCTCCTCCCTTGCTCCTCTTCTGTGCTCCTCTCCTCTTCTTCACTCCTCCCTCACTCTTCTTCACTCCTCCCCTCTGCTCCTCCCTCTCCTCCATTCCTTCCTTCACTTCTCTCCTCCACTCCTCTCTCCTCATCTCTCTCCCTTGTCTCCTCTGCTCCTCTCTCTCCTCCCCTCCTTCCTCCACTCTCCTCTCCTCGTCTTGCTCCTCTGCTCCTCCCTTTCCTCCACTCCTTTCACCTCCTCCAATCCTTCCTCACCCCACTCCTCTCCTCTCCTCAATCTCACCTCCTCCTCTCCCTCTCTCCTCCCTCTTCCCTCGCTCCTCTGAAGGAAAAGAAGGACTGTGGCTGGTATTTCATTTGCATAAAGCGCATCACGTCTCCGTTTCCCAGGCCTGATGTTTTTCATTCTCCGCTGCCGGAGAACACAGACTCCTCCTTTCTCTCTCTCCTCACCCATCTTTCTCTCTAACTCTTCTTCTCTAACTCCCTCTATACACCTTCTATTTTATATTTTCATCTCTCTCTTCCCCTCTCTCCCCTTTTCTATTCTATTCTCCCTCATTCCTCTACACCAGATTTCATTTCTCTTTCTCTTTTCTGTATTTCACTCACTTTCTGTTTCTCACCCATCCTTTTTCTTTCCCTCTCTCCTCTCTTACCCTCTTTTTTCTCTTGCTAATACAATGCTCCCATGTCTCTCCTCCTCCTCTCTATCTGCCATTTCTTTCCATCCGTCTGTTCTGTTTTTTCGTCCTCTTTCTTCTCTCTCTGTATGCCCCACTCTCTCATTCCTCTCATCTTTCTCTCACTAATCCAACAGCTCTCTTTTCTCTCCTTCTCCTCCCTTTCCATCTACCTCATTTCCATCCATCCATCCCTCTCTACCTCCTCTTTTCCACCTAATCTCACTCCTTCTCTCCCTTTCTCCTCTGTCACTCTGTAATCCACTCCGTTCCACTCCCCTCTCCCCTTTCCCACCTCGTCTCTCCCTCTTTCCTCTTTCTCTTCCCCCTTTCTATCTCTCCCTCACTCATCCATCCATCCCTCTCTCCCCTTTTCCACCTAATCTCTCACTCCTCCTCTCCTCTGTCCCTCTGTACGACTCTCTCCCTAATCCACTTTCCCCTTTTCCACCTCGTCTCGACAGCGCAGGGACGGCAGCTCCGAATATCAGAAGAGTTTGCGATGGGAAATGAATTAGTAGATTTGGGTAAAGTCCGAAAATGTGCTCAAGAACGAGTGATATTAGTCAAGTGGATGTGCGAAGACGCAGAGTTTTAAAAAAGTATTTGGGAAAGAGTAGTTTAAAGAGTAACTGGATGAAACTTCAGATTTAAATTGAATGAAATCAAATGATATTTTCAAAAATGACACAAATTAAATCATGTCTGAAGGAGAATGGGCGAGAAACACAAATGTTCAATTCATTTCATATTGTCAACGTGAAGCTTTTGTCACTTGTGGACTTCCTGCAGTAACTTTTACTCAAATAAGAGTACTGTTACTTCCATAAACACTTTCCTCGAGTAGTGGGTCAAGTACGCTGCTAGAAAAGTACTACAAAAAGTACCATTTCTTTAATGAAGTAAAAGTAACAGACTGTTCACCTCTGAGGTTTGCTCGTACGATTTGGACAATTTGGAAGAACGAATGTGTAAAGTGAAATTTGTGCATTTTGCTACGTCACAAATGGGTGATCAACAAGACTTTAGTCGTGTAATTTTATTCTAATACAGTTTTCACGTTTCGTTTCTATTCAAAATCGACTTACATTTCATAATTATGTCAAACACGGACTCCATCCGATCCTAATTTGAATAGTAGGACGCTAAAAACTACTTTTTTTTCCTCCGAACTTTATTTAATAACCATTTCACACGACCTATATTTAATTGTGCAGTCTGTACATTTTCAGGTGGAGGATCTGCTGCTTCTCTTAGAATGTTCCACACAGCGGCATTAAACTTAAGCCGCTCACAGTATAAACGCATGATTTTCAAGGTAGTTTTTGGCAAGAAAAGACTAACTGCAGAAACACACGACACACACATCCACTGCCGGACACAGTATCTATCATCTCCATGGAGACCAGCAGGAGGTGAACCCCCATCAGAAAAGTTACACAGTGCACCTTTAACTGACCTTTTGTCTCGAGTCTGAAAGAAGAAAAATAACAATAGAAAAACTAAATGGAAATTTCCCCAAAACAACAAATGCCCCAAAGCCTCAGAGCGAAACAAACAAATCTGTACTGGGGCTGGATTTGTGCCAGGCCTGACCAGCTCTGTGTGTGTGTGTGTGTGTGTGTGTGTGTGTGTGTGTGTGTGTGTGTGTGTGTGTGTGTGTGTGTGTGTGTGTGTGTGTGTGTGTGTGTGTGTGTGTGTGTGTGTGTGTGTGTGTGTGTGTGTGTGTGCGCGTGTGTGTGTGTGTGTGTGTGTGTGTGTGTGTGTGTGTGTGTGTGTGTGTGCGTGCGTGCGTGCGTGTGTGTGTGTGTGTGTCCCACCCGAGGGTGACGGGGAGACTGGGGGAGTGACAGGAACAGGCAGAAGTTGTGGGTCCATCAAAACACACAGAGCCACTATGAGGGACCAGGGGGAGAGGGGAGAGAGGGAGAGAGGGAGGGAGAGGGGGATAGGGGGAGGAGAGAGGAGATGGAGGGGAGAAGGGGGAAAGAGGAGATGGTGGGAGAGAGGGAGAGCTAGGGAGAGGAGAGAGGGAGGGAGAGAAGGAGAGGGAGGAGAGGAGAGAGGGACAAGAGAGCAGGGGGGAGAGAAGGAGGGGAGAGAGAGGAGAGGAGAGAGGGACAAGAGAGCAGAGGAGAGAGGGACAAGAGAGCAGGGGGGAGAGAAGGAGGGGAGAGAGAGGAGAGGAGAGAGGGACAAGAGAGCAGAGGAGAGAGGGACAAGAGAGCAGGGGGGAGAGAAGGAGGGGAGAGAGGAGAGGAGAGAGGGACAAGAGAGCAGGGGGGAGAGAAGGAGGGGAGAGAGAGGAGAGGAAAAAGGGACAAGAGAGCAGAGGAGAGAGGGACAAGAGAGCAGGGGGGAGAGAGATGGAGGGGAGAAAGAGGAGAGGAGAGAGGGACAAGAGAGCGGGGGGGAGAGAGATGGAGGGGAGAAAGAGGAGAGGAGAGAGGGACAAGAGAGCAGGGGGGAGAGATGGAGAGAAAGCAAGGGGGAGAGAAGGAGAGGAGAGAGGGACAAGAGAGCAGGGGGGAGAGAGATGGAGGGGGAGAGAGGAGAGAGGGACAAGAAAGCAGGGGAGAGAGATGGAGGGGGAGAGAGGAGAGAAAGCGAGGGGGAGAGAAGGAGAGGAGAGATGAAGAGAGAGGGAGGAAGAGAAGGAGAGGGAGGGAGAGGAGAGAGTGACAGAGGGAGAGGGAGAGGAGAGCTGGGGGGTGGGGAGAGAGAGTGAGGAAAAGAAAGAGGGGAGATAAAGAGAGAGAGGGAAAGAGGAGATGAAGAGAGAGAGAGGGAAAGAGGGGAGATGAAGAAAGTGGGTAAAGGGATAAACAGAGAGAAAGAGGAGGCAGGAGAGAGGAAGAGTGTGTGTGTGTGTGTGTGTGTATTGTGTTCTCTGGAAACAATGGGGCGTCTTTAATAATGGTTCCGTTGTGACGAGCACAGAGCACAAAATGTCCTGCGTCCATTTCGAGTTTGTTGTTCGGGATCAATTCTGTCGCACGACCAACGAAAACGGAACGAAAACGACGACAACAAACTTCATTCACTCGGCTAAAGCTAAATATGTCCAGAACTTCCCTGTAACTAGCATCACATTCACGAGGACGCGGGTCTTTGCTTAGTCATTTGCACTTCCAGAAATAACAACTTAAAACTGACGCGGCTTTTCTCCGCCGAGATGTTGCTGCTTTGCCTGGAATGTTCCACAGTGCAGCTTTAAATGTGCCCTGCGTTTATTAAAGTGTTCGGGAAAGTTTCAGGGGCAGTCGTCTGGATACATTTGAAGGGGGGATTAAACTGACTCAATTATGGGGCGTTATTCCTGCTCGAAAATAGTGTGAAAATCATATTCTTAGAAAAAGCGGCATCGCCTCTCCGTAGATCTGACCTTACACCCGGTGCCACTTGCTTGTCGCCATGGAAACAGATACGTTTAAAGGACCTATATTACGCAAAATCGCTCTTCTTTCCTCATCAAAACAGACCTGAATTTGTGTTTTGTTTCCGTTCACGTTCAAGTAAACATTTATTATTGGTCCGTTTACATCTCCAAAGCTCAAAAGGCTCTGCTCCACCTCGTGATGTCATGAAGTGGTAGTTTTCAATATAACAGCCACACCTTTTACCTTTGGTTCAGTAGAAATGATCACTTCTAGGGCTGAAACTATTCAAATGATTCTAGTGAAGGTGTACGGAGTTTAAAAACACAGTGGAGCGTTCGCTTCCAGCATCACCGCATGACATCACAAAGTGGAACTGACTGTTTTCTGTTTGTGAGATGAATTTGTGTGTTAAACGTGTGTGAATGAAACAAAACGCAACTCCGGGTATGTTTTTCGATGAGGAAACAACATTATAACATGCTGTAAAATCAGAACACGGGGCTTTTAATAACCCCGCAGAGAAATGTCACAAGGTGCAGCTTTAAAGAAATGAACCACATCCGATCCGAACTCCTCAAATCCAACCAAAAACATTCGGAATTTTTATATATTCCCGTTTGTGCGGCGTCATTGCCTCCTGTAATCCCGGTACGTGACAGTTCTTTCCTGTGAGCCTGGAGCTGCTCCCTCCCACACGTGAGCGCTGCCGTCTCCCGGTGACAGTGAACGCAGCATAACCCCCCCCCTGTCAGTACACGTTATCCCAGCCACCTGTGGGCGCGCTCCGGTCTGCGCCCGCCTCCCCCGGTCTGGCCTCGGCGAGCCCGGGTGAAGGAGGGAGGGAGCGAGGGAGCGAGGGAGCAGGGGAGCGAGGGGTCAGGGGAGGACGCGGCGGAAAGGTGCAAGAGCGTGTGTCATCAGCGAAGAAGCCGGACTAATCAGACGGGAATTATGAGGAGGAGGTGAGAAGAGGTCCATCTGGGGCCAATGATAATGTATGTGCGTTACCGTGGCGACGGGAAAGGCAATATCGCAGCCAGTATCAACAGTGTTATGTGCACGAGGCTGAGGGACGAAAGGTGAACTGTGAAACTTCCTCGGTGGAGTCGTGACGTGATTTAGAGCGCGTTTTTACAGGGTTTAAAGGTCCGAGATTACACCACACTGACTCCTGAGAGAAGAAGAACTTCTAAAAACAAAACTAGGAAAAAATACGGCAAAAACGGACCGTAAAACACAGGAGGGGAAACACAAAAGGAGCCCAAACCCAACAGCTGTTTGAATCCATTTTGTTTGTTTGTTTTTTTCTTGAGTTTTCATCTTAAAACTTTTTTGTGCGTTTGCAAATGCGTGTATTGTGTCACCACGGCAACTGCTGAACATTCCACCATACAGACACATGTAGAACACCCCCAGCAAGATGCCACACTGCAAAAAAAGGCTTATCAAAAAATAAGAAAAAAAATACCAATTTTGAGGTAAAAATGCACGATTTTAAGTGAAATTTTCTGCCAGTGCAGTAAGAAATTTTCCACTTACCAAGTTTTCTTAAAACAAGACGAAATATGAATCTTGTTCTAAGCAGAAAACACGAGTTTCAAGTATTTATGGCAAGATTTTTCCCCTTATTGGTTTGAGAAGGAAGTTAAAGAGGCTTAACCTGGACTGAGTTAATATAAAAAGTGCTTAGAATAAGTTGTAATATCGAGATAAGATAAATCAGGATGAAATATCTTGAAACAAGTAAAAAAAATCTCACCTTTTAAGTAAAAAAAATCTTTAAATTGGTCTTTTATGATGAATCTGCTTAATTCAAGTCAGTTTAACTATGCTAGAAAATCCTTTTTTGCAGTGCACTATCAATACACTCTCTCTCCTTCCTCCTTCGCCCCATTTCCACCGCAGCAGCAAAACCAACGGCCTCCCCTTTGCTTCCTCCCCTTCGCTTCCTCCCCTTTGCTTCCTCCCCTTCGCTTCCTCCCCTTCGCTTCCTCCTCTGCCAACTTTGACAATAAAATGAGCAAAACCAAATCCTCATCGCACAAGTTAAACCGCAAACATTTTTATAAACGTAGTGACGAAGACGCAAATAACTATTGACAACACGGACGATTTGGACGGCGCATCGAAACGCACACAGTCATTTCGGTTTCGCTTTTTTGCGCGTCCAAAACACAGGCCGCACTAATCCCCTCGAATCCAGACGAGCCACGTAGGCTGTAACTCGCAATCAAAAAGTCAGTAGTAGCGATAATCAAGTATTTATTCATAACATATTGAAACCATAAGACGGGAGAGGACTTCCATATGTCTGAACAATACTGGCTCTGTTTGAAAGCCCGTCACTGAAGGAGACTCAAATACAATATGGCTGCTTTATGTGCGCGATAATTGGCTACCAAAAAACAGTAAACACTCATCTGCTGCTGATTCCAGAGAAGGATCCTGTACTGTGCTCTGCAGTAGGTTATACGGCTCTTCTGGGCGGATTTAAATCAGGTTTTGGACTTGAAATAACGCAGTTCGGAGTCGCTCAAATCGCCCGTAATCAGCGGCACAATAGGCCATTGTTGCTGCGGTGGGCACAAAGCCGTTTGAATAAGGTGGAAAATAAAACAGCCGAACAGTTGAAATTATCTGGAGAAAATATTACGGAGTAGATTTAGGGAAGGGGAGAAGGAGGGCGCCACCTTATGACGTCATCAGGTGGACAGGGCTATTTTAAAGGTGCGCTGCGTGTGACACTTTTCTAACGCGGAAATGTTATCGCTTCGTCTGGAGAGTGTCGTGTGCGTTTGTCCGGAGAGAGCGTATGACATTAAACCTTTCTATCACCACGGAGACCAAACCGAGTCAAGTGACAGGTCGGATCTGGGGAGTGGCGAGCACCGCTCACAGTCAGAGTGCACGATTTTTCTTGGTATTTTAGAGCTATAAACCCGCCTGTGATTGAATAAATGTAAAGTAGAGCTGTTTAATGTCACACTGCGGAACATTCCAAGCAAAGGAATGACATTTCCATAGACACAAGAAGGTGACGGACCCACTGTCGGAAAAGTTACACAGTGCAACTTTAAGCTGAACGAAACACAATTTAAAATTAAAGCCGCTCGCGGCAATGATAGCCCTCGCCCGGCGCGCACGCCCCTCCCAGGCAACCGCTGAGGACTCGCGACTGCCCTGACACGACTCTCTCCTCCCGACAGCTCGTCCACCAGAAAAATTACATAGGGCACCTTTAATATTTGAAAATGGGAACGATCTAGAGCCAAATTATAGAAACGATGCCACAGGTCACATGACTTTTATAATCAAGAGCACTGTCAGACTAAGACTGTGCATAAAAACAGACCCTCCAACAGAAAAGTTACATAGTGCACCTTTAAACATATTTTGGGGGGGAGTATTTGCGCCCTTTGTGGCCAACCATGGAAAATACCCCATATCCATAATGTATTTTTTTGGTCATAGACTCGCATAGAATTTAATACCCATATTTGGTACAAATCCGATAATGTTGATGTTTCATGTCTGAGTAGGGGGCGCTATAGAGTTCACTTTTCATATACTTTATAGTGTATTATATTCAGTCCATGTTCAAGCTTTAGTGATTCAAATTTCAGCACAATCAGACGAACTCTGTGCGTGTAGTAATTTTTGAACTATTTATTGGGGGAGTCTTTGAGCCCCTGCTGGCCAACCGTGGGAAACACCCCATATCCATAATATATTTATTTGCTTGCTTTGATACAGAGAATTGAATACCCAAATTTGGTACAAATCCGATAATGATGTTTTTTTAGGGAGGTCATCAAAGAAACAGGAAACGAAGGTGTTATTCGCCGGCGTGCTACGGACAAACCGTGAAAAACTGCGCTTAGAAAAATGATGCGTTTGTGGACGCACATCTGTAGATGTGATGTGTCAAATCTGAGCTCGTTTGGACCAAAACCAAGACACTTGAAGACTTTGGCGTACACGCAGTCAAAACAGCGGCGAGTTTTTTGATCCAATATGGCCGACTTCCTGTTGGTCATAGAGACGTGCTCCAATTCATCTTTTGGCTTGTCTCATGGTTCTCTGTCACTGTCCCGAATTTCGTTTCCCTGCGACAAATTTTGCTTGTCCCCTCTCCCATAGGGGTCCAATTCTAGGGGGCGCCGTTGAGTGGAGTCACTTTGGTCATTGTTGCGATCTCCGTTTTATCGAATTTTTCGCCGGGCCGGTCGATTCTATACCCCCATGTGAGACTTTTCGTCGACGTTCAGGGGGTCAAAAATGCGATCATTTTGGCGGAAGAAAAAACGAAGAACAATAGCCCTCGCCACTTCGTTAGGCGAGGGCCAATAATTCTTTTAAACATCCCGCACTTCATTTTTACCGGTCTTAAAAACGTGAAAAATATTATTCCCTGCGTTGAGTTTCACAACTTGGGGCCAGAAAGCTAACAACAACTACCATGCTAATCACGCACTTCCTGAAACCCTTTATAATTCGATGCAGACGGCACAAAGACGACTTATTTTGACCTTGAGAGCTGCTTAAACAGTATATCTGTATCTGTTTTTGGTCTTATTCTCTCTTTTTTTTGGGGCTCTACCCTTGCAGTAATAGTTCAAGGTCTCGTTCAACTCTCACTCATTTTTCAGTCACCGCTCGCCCGACACGGCAGACGCCATTGTTTCTATTAATATTAACAGATTTCTTTAACTTTTCTCCTATGGTTTGGGACAGTACCGCGACAGTACACACTGAGAGCCTAATCAAAACCAAAGCGTTTCTGTAGCCTTGAGTAAAAATCCTTGGAAGACTCCTTTAGAGGAGTGTGTACAAACGCTTTTTGATGCTCGGCTCTGGCTCTCAGTCCCCGGTCGTTAGCGTAGCGGCCAAAACTTCCCCTGCTTTCAAAATGTCCCAGTCAAAGAAATCTCTTGTTCATAAAAAGGGACCATTTCTCTATTTGGATACAGCGCAATGGCCACAGTGTTTTTAATTAACCACTTGATGGCGTCTGGAGAGGGTTTTGGAGCAATCGTGCGGTAATTACTGAGAAGTGGAAAAAAGAGTTTAGGATTACCCTGACATCAATACTATTTTTGTTCTATAGATGAACCACTGGTGGATAAAAACAGTCCCTTATAGATTCTTTTTAGTGTATTTGAGCATCATTTGTTAAAGATATATTATATAAGCAGCTTTTGACATCATTAGACGTGCGCTGTGTAGTGCCTGCCTCTAATTCCAGGGCTATTTATAATCCAAGGACCAGAAAATGTATCGTTTGCATGCTAGTTGTTTGCTTTACTGTGACGGAAAACCTCACTCCGGTTTCTAAAAAGTGATTATAAACTCACCGTGGATGCTCGGAGTGAAAGAGTGAGTGAGGAATAACACTGGACCACTGCAAACCGTTTAAAATGGACTATTCTGATTTTTTCCCCCACATTTTTAATACAGTAAAATTCTTGTATAATGCCTATAAATACCTATTAATTTGGTATATTTTTTCTATTTTTATTATTATTTTTCCACATTAACAAAAAAAATAAATAAATCCGCTACTCTCTACTGTGACAATCAAAATACTGTATGTCCGCTTTAAGATTACATCCGACGTCAGTGTATTTTTGTCCTACAGATGAACTCTGGTGAGAAAAAAAAGTGCCTTAAGCCTCTGCATACGATTATACATCTTTAGCTGACAAGAAATGAGCGTGCTATAAATACCGCTGACTCTTTTTTTTCTTTTTGTGGAGTCATTCCTTGGTCACGTTAGCGGTTTCCACGCGTCCGTATCGATCGCTCGTGCAGGCAGGTCCGATCGGAGGAGGTGAAGTCATTACGTTTTACACTGAGAATGGAGGCAGGAGAGGTATTTCCTGCCCGGGCTGTCAATAAGAGGTCAATACAACACGTGGTTATAATAACGTGAATGTTCTCTCCGTGCGCCCTGGGCTTTGTGTTCGAAAATAAGCAATAAAAATGGTAATACTCAAGGTCTGGAAAAGGAGCTGATCTAAGGCGACCTCTGCTGAAATTTGGTCGGCTAAAACCGCACTTTTTTTTTGGTTTCAGATAAATGTTCTAAATTTCAAATATGTTGACACTTGAAATGATCGTGGAGACAAACTTTTACCGTGTGTGTGTGTGTGTCAGGCTAAGTGTGGCATAGCAAGAAGGTCCCTGGGTTTGTTTACTTGTTTTACCCTTTAAATACGTGTATTGTGTCACCACAGCAACTGCTGAACATTCCACCATACAGACACATGTAGAACACCCCCAGCAAGATGACACACAGCAAAAAAGGCCTATCAAAAAATAAGAAAAAAAAAAAACTATTTTGAGGTAAAAATGCCCGATTTTAAGTGAAATTTTCTGCCAGTGCAGTAAGAAATTTTCCACTTACCAAGTTTTCTTAAAACAAGACGAAATACAAATCTTGTTCTAAGCAGAAAACACGAGTTTCAAGTATTTATGGCAATATTTTTCACCTTATTGGTTTGAGAAGGAAGTTAAAGAGGCTTAACCTGGACTGAGTTAATATAAAAAGTGCTTAGAATAAGTTGTAATATCGAGATAAGATAAATCAGGATGGAATATCTTGAAACAAGTAAAAAAAATCTCATTTTAAGTAAAAAAAATCTTAAAATTGGTCTTTTAAGATGAATCTGCTTAATTCAAGTCAGTTTAACTATGCTAGACACACTTTTACCCTGATTTTGTGTGTGTGTGTGTGTGTGTGTGTGTGTGTGTGTGTGTGTGTCAGGCTAAGTGTGGCATAGCAAGAAGGTCCCTGGGTTTGTTTACTTGTTTTACCCTTTAACCTGAATTATTTTCAAGACTAATCCCCCAGTTAGGGACTCCTGACCGTAAATTATCCAAGTCCACCTTAACCTCAATCTTATAAAGCTATAATCTATCACACCGTAGATCATTATGTTGTAATTTGACTATTTGAAAAGGCAAAATTCATCTAAAACGACCGAATAAAAGAGACAAGTCCACTGACGTCTGTGTTAGAAAACCGCAGTACCCGACAGACTCGTGTGAATGCAAAGTAGCTCTTGTGCTAATTCTGTCATATTTACATTGATGTTGTCTGTTGACCTGTTTATTCATATGCATTGTCCTAATTCAAATAAATAAAAATAAAAAGCTCTGACACGGCTGTAAACGTCATCACAACAAAGAGCTGTGAAGTTACCGGCACCTCTGATAGATAAATGGACATCGTGCTAGTGTTTTTTTTAACTCATTTGTACCAAAATGACGACACGCCGCTTCCCAATCCTACGTATGTCACGAGAAAATAAAACTGAAGAACAAAGTAGTTACAGAGCAGTGGCCGTGTGTCTTGCAAATACGCGATTAAAGACTGTGCTTGACATATCATATTTTAAACGACTTATTCACTAACTCTTTATCCTGCTGATAACCTGGAGTTCAGCGTTTCGTTTCTGTGTATTTTTTATACTGAAATGACAAATAAATCCTGATTCTAATTGGAAAGACTTGCCCAAAGACGCATAAATCACTCCAAATACAACTCCGAGGGGGGAAAGGAGACGGGAAACGACGACATGAAGCTACGAAAAGTGGAGTTTGCATCACAGGTTTGCTTCAGAAACCCAAACTGAGCACTGCACTGTGTAAGTCTGCAGTATGTTTTATCATTATTAGCTTTTTGATACGCCTGCCTGATTTTCCCAAACACATTTTCATAAACTAAAAACGCACATATTTCCAAAGTTGTTTTCGGCATCCAATGAGGGGCTAACATCCCCCATTAAAAATTTATTTGCAGCAGCACTGAAAAACAACATTAAAATTCTGCAAAAGCCAGAGACTAAATGATTTTTAAAAAAAAAATCCAATTCCACCTCTGTATATCGACAAGCGAACGGCGCAGCCTCACCCTGGTATTAGCGATGCAAATGTGCACATGTTAAAGTTAGCAGAGTTCAAATCCATTTCAGTTCATTGGTAAATAAACATACGGGTGAAAAGCGTCTGTGCCTGGAGCCACGGCGGACTGCAGAGCACAGAATGACTGAAAATGTGAAATACTGACAACACTTAAGGCAACGCAGCCACGCACTTTCACATAAAGCATAAAACGGCTTTTCAAAATGCTGTTTGGATAGTTCAAAACTGCAGCCAGAATACGGGATGAAAATGTGAAAGAAAAATAGAGAAGCAAAGGTGGTTTAATGGGACCAAACTATTTTTTGAGCATAAAACTTTATTACAAAAGGCGCTGCAGATTATAGAAGTGAATATTTCTTTAGCTACAGAACCTGGAGGACAGAAGGACACAGGATTACAGACGGGGGAATTATGCAAAATCCACTTTTTGGAACGTTCAACCATAACATTCCTCCATCATCAGAAACAGCCTGAAGAAGTTTGAGTAATTTGAGTAATTTCGTGATCTCCCCCCGGGTCCTGTTCAAACCCTTGTTATGGTTCCTGTGAGATTCTGTCCAGTGCTCAGCCCACAGGTCTCCCACACTACAGTTCTCCATAGAAAAGCCTGTGATACAATAGAACAGTTCACAAACCTGATGCGACGTGCAATAGTTTCATTAGAGGGGTTTGTGTTATGATCGCGCTCCGGGGGGCGACTTAGCACGGAGAGCAAAAGGAGGGTCAAAAACAAAAGTGAAACTGATAAAAAGATGTAAATATATGTTGTTTCTGGCTCGTTCACCATTTTCAAAACAATAAAAGGGAACGTGGTGATCTAAACACAGTATGTTGTGTGTTTGCAGTTACGTTTTGTAGTTTAGTTTAGTTTTTATTTGAAGGGACAATGTACAGAGACATTAAGCTCATAAAAACGATGTTCCGCACCAGATTAGAGCCAAATACAGTTGTGCTCATAAGTTCACAGACCCTGACAGAATTTGATTGATTTCTTGTCCATCGTTCAGAGAATATGAAACACAAAAACTTTTCTTTCACTCATGGTTAGTGCTCGTGTGGAGCCATTTATTATCAAACTGTGTTTCCTCTTTTTAAATCATAATGAAACAGAAACTACACAAATGACCCAGTGAAGCTGGAGTCTTTTGTGATAGTTGTGGATGTGTTCTTTCCTCTGATGGTAAAGCTGCTCATTCTTCTGGGCAAAAGGCTCCAGTTCCTGTAAATTCTTGGGCTCTTGTCTGAACTGCAGCTTGAATCTGCCCAGAGGCTCAGTGATACTGAGGTCAGAAGAGACGAACACTCCAGAACCTTCACTTTATTCTGCTGGAGCCAGTGACAGCTCCATTTGCCTTTGTGTTTTGGATCATTATCATGTTGAATATCCAAGTATGTCCTATGTGCAGCTTCTGGACCAAGAAATCATAAATTCTGCCAGAGTCTGTAAACTTATGAGCACCACTGTAGCTCGTTTCCATCTGCAGTCCCTGATTTACATGAATAAAAATACAAAGCAATTCCGCTCAAATAATCTGAGTAAAAGCAGCAGTTCATAGACTCACTCACACACAGACAGAACCAGTCAACATCATTTACAGGAACATTTGTCTCATAAAAGGCAGTAACTAGTGAGAATATTGAGCCCTGTATTTGGTATTTGCTTAAACAAGTCGAAGAACGAGTCAAATCCGGAGATCAGGCGACAATACAGTTTACAAATTCAATTATGTACCAACAAATAATAAAAGATTAAATTAATATTTGTCTCAGATTGAATAGATTTGTCCTGTTTACTGCCTAAGCCTTTCCATTAGACGTTTAAAGGTGCATCATGTAACCTTTCTGGTGGACAGCGCACCACCTGTTTGACTCCACGGAGACGCTGCTGCTTTGAGCGTTTCACAGTCCGGCGTTAAACTCACCCACTTTGCTTTTCATTCGCTTTTTGTTGCTCGGGGATGGAGACGTTTAATGCCACACAGCGGAACATCCCAAAATCTCCATGGAGACAAACATGCCGCTTTTATACCTTTTACTCTCCACTCTCCTTCTCGCCGTATCAAAAAGGGGACAATATGACGGGGATTTATCGACACGTTGTGAGGGAGAGTGAGGCAGACTCTGCAGAGCTGCTTCCGAATGCATGAAGCCTCCTGTTGCACATGAACCACAGACAGAGATGAGCCAAACCGGCCGAAAGCGGAAAAACCTTTGAATGCACCGACGTCAGGCGAGAAAACACCTCGAATACCGCGTCCTGTACTGTAAACACCACCGTGATTGTCGCTATTGTCGATACGCGGATCTCATTTTATTCCCACAAGCGTTTTTCTGCGCTTTTTACTTAACAATAAGGTGGACAGGAAGCTATTCACACAAGTATATGCAATCACATGGGCAATTTATGTACAATAGTGTATGTGTGTGTGTGTGTGTGTGTGTGTGTGTGCGTGCGTGCGTGTGTGTGTGTGTGTTTGTTTGGCTGGAGGAAAAGGGACCTCAAAAATACTGAACAATCTCTGTGTATATGTTATAGAAGATAAACCAGGCAGCTGAATCTAGTGCATTTTATCACATATATGTAGAGGGACCTTGTAAAAAAAAAAGAAAAAAAGAAGTCTCCTGTGGATTTTTGTTATAAAAATGTGCAAAACTGAACTAGTTCTTCTGAAAACAGTTTTCAGTGGTCCAAAGGTCTTCCTCACACGGGGAAAAATAATATCTAGGTAAATTAAAATGACTTAAATTAAGAACATTTTACTTTATTTGAGCAGATTCATCTTGAAAAATGAAATTCTCTGCCAGTGGAATAAATGTTTTTTCTTAATTGAAGCAACATTTGACTGCATTTCTTATTTTAAGTGCAAAAAGTTGCTGTTTTTCTTGTGGTTTTTCTGGTGTATTTTCATATTTTAAGTACAAAACTCTTACTGCACTGATTATTTTACTTGTCAAGTGAAATTTACTCAAATCACGGTTAAACTTTCTTAATCCGAGTCATTTTAGCTCGACTAGATTTAGTTTTTTGCAGTGCAGTTTTGCCGTCACAGTAATGCAGGCCACAACTAGCATGCTAACGCTCACTTCCTCATCCCCGGACAGTAAACGTCATAATTAGATGCAGACAGTACAGAAATAATGAGATGAAATATACGAATTATGAAAGATGCAAAATGTGATTATGAACTGTAAACATGCTGTTATTTATATATGTATTATCTGGTATTTAATGTCATTTAATACCAGATTTAATGGTATTTAATGGTATCTGGATGCTGTGTGTAATTATGTGTTTGGGTTCATGTTACTGACTAAACTAAGCTAACTAAAAACTCATTATTTTGACGCCATAAGAGCTGCTTATACAACTGTAATATGAGCGACAACTAGTAAGATAACGCACACTTCCTGATCTTCTGACAGTAAAGTTCTTCATAATAAGATGCAGGCAGTGAAGCAGAATTATTCTGAAGTCAAAAGCTGCTCATAAAATATCTTCACTTGGGACAAATGATGCAAAACTAAAATGATTTACAGTAGGAGGAGTTTTAATGTTTCTACACTGTAAAAACCCGAACGTTCAAAGTCATTAAATACTCAAAGTTTTAGAAATAGTCCCACGAACTTACTCATGTTAAGTTGCTGTAACTTGTTCTTCGTTTTGAGTCATTTCAACTCATATTTCTGGATTAAACTGAACTCTAAGTGGGTATAGGTGAACTTAAACACATAGATGAGGCACAACTTAGTAGAATTAAGTGATTAAACGCTGAGAATGATAAAAGTCCTGTTATTTCTATCAAAAGGTGCAAAAGTAGCAAAACCAGCAAAACTTTTAAGTTCTGGAAAATTGTGAAAAATTTAAGTTCATCATTGAGAAAATCGGTTGCCTCAATTTTCTGGAGTTCTGGTAACTTATTTGGGTTTACAGTAATTAATCCGCTCATTATCGCACTTATACTTGTCTTCCTCGGTATCGTATCGAAATAAAAAAAGTATTGGTATCGGTACTATTAATCCAGGATGTTTGTAGTTGTTTGAGCGGCGGGTCGTGAACAGTTGTACTAACGAAGGCGATGTTATGACAGACGCTGACGTTACCGGTGACACTCCACTCATTTCCATTTACCGGTGCGAGGAGGAAGCCGTCATTAAGCCATTAAGACACCAGCGCCGGGAGCCGCAAAGCATGCTGGGTAGTTTGTCATGTTGTGACACCTGCTAGGTTACGGTTACGGCGCAGGTTCGGCCGTGATGGTGGGAGCAGCGACAGGAAACAAAGCGTAATTAATCAATAAAGGAGAGAGGACGGCTGCATTCAGTTACACTCTGTTTTCATACGTACAGCAGCAGTGGAAGAAAGATTAAAGTAAAACAGGAAAATAACACAGATCATGAGAGAAAAATCCACATGCAGTTCTGTTTGTGAATATGAAATGTACAGTGCAATAGAAATATATGAATAGGCCTATAGCTGCATAGATATTGAATAGATATTGTGTCTAATGTAATGTCAGCCAAGAGCAATAAAATATATTAAAAACAATCATAAAATTAAATATGTATAATTTGAAACATTATTATTATTGTTGTTGTTGTTAATAATAATAATAATAATAATAATAATAATAATAATAATAATGATGATGATGATGATGATGATGATGATGATGATGATGATGATGATGATGATGATGATGATGATGATGATAATAATAATAATAATAATAATAGTGCACCCCGTGAAAGCACAATAAAATTTAATAAAATATATTTATAAATTCAAATAAAAAACAATTATAAGTGTTGAGAAAGAAAACGAACTAAATAAAATAGAAATAAATATTGGTTTTCTAATTTTCAAGATGTAACCAAACTTTTTCAACAATTTTTGATTTCCAAAAATAAATATCTCACGTTATAATATTTTTTGTCTATATTTTAAATAAATAAATAAAATGAAATAGAAATAAATATTGCTTTTCCAATTTTCAAGATGTAACCAAACTTTTGCACCAATTTATCATTTCCCAGAATAAAATATCTCCCGTTATAATATTTTTTCTTCGCAGTCGTCACTCGCTCGGATCGATGTGTTCACAGGCACATATCACCGCACAGCCGAGCGGAGCAGCCAAACCATATTCTGCACGGAGCATTTTAAACAAACAGAAGCCAGAATGCACCGCCGCGGTACAAAGTGCATTTTTCTCCATAATTACGGCGCGTTGTCGACTCCGCCTGTCACTTCTACCAAGATTAATCCTGAACAAAATCCATTAGCAGAAAGTATTTGGTCAAATGAGCTTTTCAAATTCATTCCAACTCGCTCAGTTAGAGTGAAAAATCCGAGCACATCCGAGCGAGAGAACCGCAGCCGCTCCGAAACGAATGGCGCACAATCACACGCAGACAGCGGCGAATAATGGACTGAGCACTCGGGAACTCATATTTCCTGGTTTTAAACGTATTTATGTGTCAGGCGACTTATTCAGTGAGAACACACGCTAAACAATTCTCATCGATTAAAAGTTCAGAGATAATTTTAACAGATTTAGACGTGTACAGGTCAAACTAGCTCATTCACGTACACGCCGTGGACTTTAATACTCAGGCTTTTATTTTGGTAACTTCCTGTGTGAGCGGAAGTGAAGGAAAAAACTTAGCTTGATATAGTGAGAAGACGAAACGTAAATACCGCAGATGTATAATAAGAGCTGGATAAGACAGGCCTCACTTGTAGTGTTCTTACTGTAAACAACTGTGCAGGTCTCTCATTGGTTAATCCACCTGTCAATCACGCCCGTCTGTGTTTCACATGTTCCTAAAGTCCTGAGGAAGTTTGGACTCTGAATCCTGGCAGAGCTGAAGCTCCTCACACAGGTGGAGATGTTTCACTTTTCAAAACGGGTCCAGTTCATAGAATTAAATTTTCTTTTGAGTCCGAATCAAAACTACAACCAGATCCTCCTCCAAGTGCCCCTGAAGTGTCTGATAATCCTGAAGAGAGGGAAAGGAGAGGGAAAGGGTGGTGAAAGGAGAGGTGAAAGAGAGAAAGGAGAGATGAGAGAGAGAAAAAGAAGGAGTGAGTCAGAATGAGGGGTAAGAGACAGAATGGAGGGATGAGAGAGAAGGGAGGATTGAGAGAGCTAATGGAGGGGTGAGGGGAGAATGGAGAAATGAGAGCGAAAGGAGGGATGCGAGAAAGAAAGGAAAAGTGAGAGAGATAAAGGAGGGGTGAGAGAAAAAGGAGGATTGAGAGAAAAAGGAGAAGTGAGAGAGATAAAGAAGGAATGAGAGAGATAAAGGAGGGGTGAGAGAGATAAAGGAGGAGTGAGAGAAAAAGGAGGAGTGAGAGAGAAAGGAGTGAAAGAGAAAGGAAGAGTGAGAGAGAAAGGAGTGAAAGAGAAAGGAGGAGTGAGAGAGAAAGGAGGAGTGAGAGAGAAAGGAGGAGTGAGAGAGAAAGGAGAAGTGAGAGAGAAAGGAGTGAAAGAGAAAGGAGGAGTGAGAGAGAGAAAGGAGTGAGAAAGAAAGGAGGAGTGAGAGAGAAAGGAGAAGTGAGAGAGAAAGGAGGAGTGAGAGAGAAAGGAGGAGTGAAAGAGAAAGGAGTGAAAGAGAAAGGAGGAGTGAAAGAGAAAGGAGGAGTGAGAGAGAAAGGAGTGAGAGAGAAAGGAGTGAGTGAGAGAGAAAGGAGGAGTGAAAGAGAAAGGAGGAGTGAGAGAGAAAGGAGTGAAAGAGAAAGGAGTGAGAGAGAAAGGAGGAGTGAGAGAGGAAGGAGGAGTGAAAGAGAAAGGAGGAGTGAGAGAGAAAGGAGGAGTGAGAGAGATAAAGGAGGAGTGAAAGAGAAAGGAGGAGTGAGAGAGAAAGGAGGAGTGAGAGAGAAAGGAGAAGTGAGAGAGAAAGGAGGAGTGAGAGAGAGAAATGAGTGAAAGAGAAAGGAGAAGTGAGAGAGAAAGGAGTGAGAGAGAAAGGAGGAGTGAGAGAGATAAAGGAGGAGTGAAAGAGAAAGGAGGAGTGAGAGAGAAAGGAGGAGTGAGAGAGAAAGGAGAAGTGAGAGAGAAAGGAGAAGTGAGAGAGAAAGGAGGAGTGAGAGAGAGAAAGGAGTGAAAGAGAAAGGAGGAGTGAGAGAGAGAAAGGAGTGAAAGAGAAAGGAGGAGTGAGAGAGAAAGGAGGAGTGAGAGAGAAAGGAGAAGTGAGAGAGAAAGGAGTGAAAGAGAAAGGAGGAGTGAGAGAGAGAAAGGAGGAGTGAGAGAGAGAAAGGAGTGAAAGAGAAAGGAGAAGTGAGAGAGAAAGGAGTGAAAGAGAAAGGAGGAGTGAGAGAGAGAAAGGAGGAGTGAGAGAGAGAAAGGAGTGAAAGAGAAAGGAGAAGTGAGAGAGAAAGGAGTGAAAGAGAAAGGAGAAATGAGAGAGAAAGGAGGAGTGAGAGAGAAAGGAGGAGTGAGAGAGAGAAAGGAGAAGTGAGAGAGAGAAAGGAGTGAGAGAGAGAGGAAGGATAAGGCAGAATTGAGGACTGAGATGGAAAACAGAGAAAGCGAAATGAGAGGTAAGAGAGCGGAAGGGGGGATGAGAGCGACAGAAAAGAGAGGTGGAGAGTGAATGGCCGGGCCGTGTTTTCATTGTGCACAAATGTCTGTGCAGCTGTGCTCCTGATTACATCCAATCCCCCTCACCCGGGTCTGAGGAGCGTCATTTCACCCTCTCCTCCTGTCCTCTCCTCCTGTCCTCTCCTCCTGTCCTCTCCTCCTGTCCTCTCCTCCTGTCCTCTCCTCCTGTCCTCTCCTCCTGTCCTCTCCTCCTGTCCTCTCCTCCTGTCCTCTCCTCCTGTCCTCTCCTCCTGTCCTCTCCTCCTGTCCTCTCCTCCAGCCCCGCGAGGAGCCACAAATAATGCTGTTTTTTCTCCTTTTTTCTCCTTTTTTTTTTAAAGATGCAATCGAAAAGAGACTGATGTGTTTTCATCGCGCTCGGTCCAGTTCATTGTAAATATGAAGGACGATCAGAGAAAAAAAAAAGGTCCACTTCACTCTGTGACCTCATTTCACAGCGTTTTTCTAAGATAAAAACATTACAGCCCCGAAAATCAATCAGTAAGATCAGGGTGTGTGTTGCTCAAAGGCATAAAGACAAAACACAGTCAGATTAGTGAGAGAAATATTGTATTATTATATTTATTAAACAAGACAAACTCTACACTCTTTTTGTACTTTCTTTATTTTATATATACAGTATTTATATTTTAATTCTCTTTGTAAATGTTGTACATATACTTATTCACTTTATATTATTATTATTTTTATTATTATTTCTATTTTTATTATTGTTTATCTTAATCGCATCACACTTTTCCCCCCTTTTTTTGCACTAAACTGTCCTGGAGCTGCTGTGACTGTTGAATTTCTCCACTGTGAGATCAATAAAGTCCTGTCTTATCTCTTCTTATCTCTATAGGCTCAAATTTGTCTGTAGAAGCAGCTGATCTGAAGGTTGCCGGTTCGAATCCCGCTCTCGACATAACATAAAAAAATTTTTAAAAAACACATCCTCGGTTGAGCGATCAGATCCAGTGACCCTCACAGCTCCTCACACTGAACGTCCCTCAGTCCAGGTCGTGTCTCGGCCTCGTGTCGTCTCGATGCCGCTGCTCATGACGGGAATTTGGCTCAAAGCTCAAATAAACTGGACTCATTTCTCTTTCTGCTTTTAAATGTCATTTTTAAAGACGCGTGTTACATGTTTAACTAATGAAACTAAAGGAGATTTTTACAGACTGATGTAAATGTTTGTTTTACTCATGAAGGATGTTGAATATCTGATTGTTTTAACTTTCCCTTCGCTGCTTCTGGCCCAGGCCGACAACGGAAAGAAGAATTTGTTCTTAATGTTTTCGATGGTAAAATGAAGGTTAAATAAAATAAAATAAATAAATAAACCCACAGGTTGGCGGTGCGGTTCTGGCTCCTACAGACGAATGCTGTCGTTGTGTCCTTGGGCAAGACACTTAACCCCCCTCGCCCCCAGTGCCTGCAGCTCTGCTGTGTGTAAATGTGTGTTCCCTGGTGTAAAGTGCCCTGAAAGTGGAAAAGCACTGAAGGGGGAGTGACACAGCGCCGAGAGCAAAGGGAGGAGGGACTCGGAGCACCAAAATCCAAAGTGAATCTTATAAGACATGAAAATTAATGACTTTTTAAACAATAAAATGTGACACGGTGAGCAAAATATGCCATGTGTGTCGCAGTTAATACCCCACAGAAGTAAAATACCCCTGTAGAAGGCGGCTATGACAGTGTATCCATCTTTTTTCTTTTCATAAATTGGGGTTTGGGTCAGAAAAATCCCCCCTCTATAAGGCGGCTATGACAGTTCTGACCCAAAACATCAATTTATAAAAAGATGAATAATTACTCTAAGACCTCTTTTAAATAAACTGCTGCAAAATGGTGATTCAAAAATAAAAAATTAAGTGAATGGAGTTGTCAAGGCAAAAGTGGAATACAGCAGAAATAACACGGTGCATTTCGAGCTCCTGTATTATTAGTCGTGTTCTGACGTGTGGAAACAATTGATCCCGAGTTACTTTCCCACTGAGACGAGCCTGGTAAACAAATCCACACATTTTTATTTTGCATATTTCCCTTGAAACCCAGTAGTGTTATTACTGTGTGTGCACTGCAAGGCTTTATGTTCTGGCATTGGCAAAAGTATTGGAAAAATCAGGTACTAATCGTTACTAGATCCTCATTTGAACTGTCGATACTAAAGAAGTCACTGTCCTGAATAGATTTAGACGAATTATACAACAGATTACACATGATATAAACCCGTCTGGTCATTTAAAAGAAAGTACTGTGATTTAATCTTGAAAAATACATACTTTTGTCCAAATAAAGAGATTAAAATGACCACTGTGCTATCAGAATTGTTGATTATCGAGTCTATTCCTTTATTATCCTTGCACGTACTTTAAAGCTCTATGTTCTAGGGTCGTCAAAAGTCAAAAGTATTGACGCTAAACAGTTCACAGGACAGAAATGAACCTGGTTTAGTCCTGGTTTAGACCTGGTTTAGACCTGGTTTAGACCTGGTTTAGACCTGGTTTAGACCTGGTTTAGACCTGGTTTAGTCCTGGTTTAGACCTGGTTTAGACCTGGTTTAGACCTGGTTTAGACCTGGTTTAGTCCTGGTTTAGACCTGGTTTAGACCTGGTTTAGACCTGGTTTAGACCTGGTTTAGCCCTGGTTTAGACCTGTTTTAGCCCTGGTTTACACCTGGTTTACACCTGGTTTAGACCTGGTTTAGACCTGGTTTAGTCCTGGTTTAGACCTGGTTTAGACCTGGTTTAGTCCTGGTTTAGACCTGGTTTAGACCTGGTTTAGCCCTGGTTTAGACCTGTTTTAGCCCTGGTTTACACCTGGTTTACACCTGGTTTACACCTGGTTTACACCTGGTTTTAGACCAGAAATGAACCTTTTCTGAATGGTTTTAGAAGGATTTTGAGCTGTATCAACAAGAAGAAGAGCACACAGACTAGTGTATGTCCATGAATTGTACAGATATAAGCTTCACGTGGTAATAGAAAAGGTGAAAATGACATTCTGTGGTTCTAAATGAAGAGTGTTTTAATTATCCTCATCGTATTGGAATCGTTCCCTTTCCAAACAGACGACACAATGACAAATGACCTTTATTTTCGGGGTGCGTTTGAGCAGAAACTACGGTAATCAGCCAAAGTTATCCAACCCCATCGGCGCACGCACTTCTCACAGGTTTATGGGCTGATGTAACGGTGCTCGTGCAGAGAAATATGCAGACAGAACACTCCAGTCGTGATTGTGTCTGATTGGACGTTACCGAGCACTTCCTGATTAAGCACGAGGGCCTTTCAGAGAGAGACAATGGCGCTGAAAGGTGAGGCGGCGTACGAGGCCACAGAGGGGAAAACGACAGACGCTGGCGTACACAAAGTTGCAAAGACGATACACAACATTATTTCACTATTAAATAAGTGGTAAAGCCAACAGTAAAAGGAGTTATAACAGTGTTTTCAGGATTAAAATGGAAAAGGGAAGGAAATGTAAACCCCATAAAAGTTCTGGTAGTAGTAGCAGTAACAGCAGTGGTAGTAGTAGCAGTAACAGCAGTGGTAGTAGTAGCAGTAATAGCAGTGGTAGTAGTAGCAGTGTTGGGCAGTAACGGGTCACATGTACCTGCGTTACGTAATTAGAATACAAACTATGAGTAACTGAATCCTGTTACTGTTACTGTTACTGTGAGTGGTAATTGGATTACAGTTACTTAGTTGAAATGAATGGATTACACGGCGGAGTTTTCCTGGTTTCACATTTTGGGCTGGATCCTTTTTATTTATTTATTTTTTATTCGGTAATTCCACTCATTGCCGGAAACCTAAACTCGTGTGCACCTCTAAACCAGAACTGAGACCAGGACTAAAACCAGGACTAAGCCAGGTCTAAACCAGGGCTAAACCAGGACTAAACCAGGGCTAAAACAGGTCTAATACCAGGACTAAAACCAGGACTAAACCAGGTCTAAACCAGGACTAAAACCAGGACTAAACCAGGTCTAAACCAGGTCTAAACCAGGTCTAAACCAGGTCTAAACCAAGTCTAAAACAGGTCTAAAACCAGGACGAAAACAGGTCTTAACCAGGGCTAAAACAGGTCTAAAACAGGTCTAAAACCAGGACTAAACCAGGTCTAAAACAGGTCTAAAACCAGGACTAAACCAGGTCTAAAACAGGTCTAAAACAGGACTAAACCAGGTCTAAACCAGGTCTAAACCAGGTCTAAACCAGGTCTAAACCAGGACTAAACCAGGTCTAAACCAGGTCTAAACCAGGTCTAAACCAGGTCTAAATCAGGTCTAAATCAGGACTAAACCAGGTCTAAACCAGGTCTAAACCAGGTCTAAACCAGGACTAAACCAGGTCTAAAACAGGTCTAAAACCAGGACTAAACCAGGTCTAAAACAGGTCTAAAACAGGACTAAACCAGGTCTAAACCAGGTCTAAACCAGGTCTAAACCAGGTCTAAACCAGGACTAAACCAGGTCTAAACCAGGACTAAACCAGGTCTAAACCAGGACTAAAACAGGTCTAAACCAGGTCTAAACCAGGACTAAACCAGGTGTAAACCAGGTCTAAACCAGGACTAAACCAGGGCTAAAACCAAACAAGAATTTGCAGGAGGTGGTTGCCACATTCATGTAGTTTTAAAAATCACGACAATATCAAGTAACCCAAAGTAATCAGATTACGTTACTCACTTTAAGTAATTCAATGGATTAAACTACATTTTGGGGAATGTAATCTGTAATCTGTAGGGGATTACATTTTAAAAGTCACCTTCCCAACACTGAGTAGTCGTATTTAGTTTGTTTTCTGGCAAAACAGAACGCCCCATTAATAAATGATAAAACTACTGGAAAAATATTGTTCTTAGCAGCAGTAATAGTAGCAGTCGTAGTAGTAGTAGTAGCAGTAGCAGTAGTAGTAGTAGCAGTAGCAGTAGTAGTAGTAGTAGTAGTAGTAGTAGTAATAATGTAATAATAATAATAATAGTAATAATAATAACAATAATAATAGTAATAATAATAATAACAATAACAATAATAATAATAATAATAATAATAATAATAATAACAATAATAATAATAATAATAATAATAACAATAATAATAATAATAATAATAATAATGTAATAACAATAATAATAATAATAATAGTGCTGCTGCTGCTACTGCTGCTGCAGCTGCTACAATAATAGCAATAGCAATAATAATAATAATAATAGTATAATAATAATAATATGTAATAGTAGTAGTATATAGCAGTAGTAGTATATATATAGCAGTAGTAGTATATATAGCAGTAGTAGTATATAGTAGTATATAGTAGTAGCAGTACTGCTAGCAGCAGCAGCTGCTATATATAGTAGTAGTAGTAGTAGTAGTAGTAGTAGTAGTAGTAGCAGTAGTAGTAGCAGTAGTAGTAGTAGTAGTAGTAGTAGTAGTAGCAGTAGTAGTAGTAGTAGTAGTAGTAGCAGCAGCAGCAGCAGCAGCAGCAGCAGCAGCAGCAGTAGTAGCAGTAGCAGTAGTAGTAGTAGTAGCAGTAGCAGTAGTAGCAGTAGTAGTAGTAGTAGTAGTAGTAGTAGTAGTAGTAGTAGTAGTAGTAGTAGTAATTGTACAGAACACTAATTACAACTCTAAACTATGGGAAATAATATTATTCTAACATCTATAGGACCAGTTCTTTGTAAGCCTCAGTCTTTTCCCTGTTACTCTCCAGGATGGGCCACAGTGAAATAATAACGTGGACTCAAATACAACCTCCGAGTATAAATTTAGCCAAAGCTCATATAGTTGTGGCCCTAAATAATAACCACTAAAGTACAGCAGTAACTCTTTGAGCCTCTAACCACCCGTACGTCTAAAAATGCCTTAAACGAACACATTTGAAATACGTGGTTATGGCCGTGCGGTTCTCTGTGGTTCTTTTGGCTCTGGGTGCGGGTCACGGCGCTCCCTTCTATGTTTCATACTTAATTATCTCCCAGCGGGACGGTACACGGTGCACAAGACGTCACGGTATTAAATAAAAGAGAAACCTGATATTATCCAGGGAAGACGAGGGGGAAAAGTATGACATCTCCAGCACCTCCGCTACGCCAAGAAACTGCTGACTCCACTTCATTTATTACCTATGGGCTGTGGGAGCCGGAGTTTACATGATGCTGTGATGCAAGCGGGACGGGGGGGGGGGGGGGGGCCAACGCGGTGTCCGTGGGATTCTCAATGGTGAAAAATATGAAAAATGAGGACTGTTGCCATAGCGATGAACCATTTAAAAACAAATAGGCACAGCAGTAATGCTGTTTGATGCTTTAAACGTGATTTTGTTTGTGACAATGACGACAAACCCTTAAATCCTGAAGATGTTGAAGCTCAAACTCATGAATACAGGTTTCAAAAAGCTTTGTACTTCAAGAAGAAAAAACATATCAACTAAATTCAGGTGACAAACAGTGGCAACCACACTACAAAAAGGATTTTTCTAGCATAGTTAAACTGATTTGAATTAAGCAGATTCATCTTAAAAGATCAAGATTTTAAGATTTTTTTACTTAAGATGAGATTTTTTTTACTTGTTTCAAGATATTCCATCCTGATTTATCTTATCTGAACTTATTCTAAGCACTTTTTATATTAACTCAGTCCAGGTTAAGCCTCTTTAACTTCCTTCTCAAACCAATAAGGGGAAAAATCTTGCCATAAATACTTGAAACTCGTGTTTTCTGCTTAGAACAAGATTCATATTTCGTCTTGTTTTAAGAAAACTTGGTAAGTGAAAATTTCTTACTGCACTGGCAGAAAATTTCACTTAAAATAGAGCATTTTTACCTCAAAATTGGCATTTTTTTCTTATTTTTTGATAGGCCTGTTTTGCAGTGCAGGGATAAAGTGGCAAATTTATGTAAAATTTTCAAATGTTCATATATATTGTGCTTAGATGGTACATGTATATTCATTGGATAAACCATTTTGAGTGCATTTACACTAAAGGGCTGTTCATTTGCACATTTTTTACATATTTAGGCTGTGTTCTTCTCTCAAACACTCAGCGTTCCACCTTACGATGTCATATAGTAATACAGGAAGTGCTTCACTGTGTTTTTAAACTCCATGCACCTTCACTAGATCATCACTTGAATAAAAGTGTCTTAAATGACTTAAATTAAGAGCATTTTACTTCATTTGAGCAGATTTAACGTGACAAGTAAAATTATCTACCAACGGAATGTGTTTTTGTCTTAATTCAAGTAACATTCAGTTTTGTTTCTTATTTTAAATGCAAAAAGTTGTTGTTTGTCTTATTTTGAGTGCAGCAAGATCTATTTTCATATTTTAAGTACGAAAAGTCTTATTCCACTGGCGGATTATTTTACTTGTCAAGTGAAGTTTACTCAAATCATGATGAAACTTTCTTAATCCAAGTCATCTTAGCTTCACTAGAGTTTGTCTTTTGCAGTGAAGTCGCATTTTTCTTATTTCAAGTGAAGTAGCATTTGTCTCCTGATTTCTATCGAGAAATTAAGTATAAACAGGCAATTTGGATCTGGGCAAATCTTATTTAAAAAGTCTACTCAAATGAAGATAAATACTACTTCGTTTAAGCACTTCTTGCAGCTCATTTTGACTCTAAAAGCTGCTTGAACAATATCTGTCATGGGGTAAAACAAATATAACATTATTTAAAGGTTCAGTATTACTCAGTCATGTTCTAATGTTGTTACCTCATCAAAAACATACCCGGAGTTGTGTTTTGTTTCATTCCCGCAAGAACAAGCCTAAAAAGATGCAGGATTTGTGTATTAAACATGTGTGAATGAACCAAATCACAAGGCCAAGTTTATTTTTGATAAGGAAACAACATGAAAACACAGATCCGAAAATAGCTCCATACAGACTCTCTAATGAAAACACAATCAGACACAGTCCCTTTAAGATTCAACTTAGGTAATTTCAGTAATTACAGCTCAATCAGTGCCTCCTCTGCTGTGGAATCGATGGAGGGGCGTGGCGGTGTTGTGGAGCGATGTGAGGAGACAGGAGCCACTATACCGGGCGGCGAGCGGGTCCATCGACTTATAGACAAACCGAAATGGAGACGCAGAGCCCGAGCGAGCCGCGGTAATAGCTCCACCTATGACGAATAATCCCCGTTTGACGCAACACTTCATCTTACTAAGAAGGCAGTTCATCCCCGAGGCATCAATCTGGCTTTGTGACGGAGAAGCCTGATCGAATCGCCGTGCAAACAACGCCCAGGGTACAAACTCCGGCTTCGGCGCATCTGTCCCGCTGCCAAACCCGGAGACAGATGTATTCTGCCTCGGCCGTAAACAGGTAAATCTATGAGGAGGACACGGAGGCTCCCGCAAAAAGACGCCATCAATTCAGATTGTTCAATTGTTAAGGGGAAACTATGTCGTGGTTGAGTTTTCCTTTTGTCTTTTTCACACAGTTACACATTTGTCACGCCACAGGCAAACTACTGAAGGAGTAGTAGTACTAGTAGTAGTAGTAGTAGTAGTAGTAGTACTAGTAGTAGTAGTAGTACTAGTAGTAGTACTAGTAGTAGTAGTAGTAGTAGTACTAGTAGTAATAGGACTAGTAGTAATAATAGTAATAATAATAGTAATAATAGTAGTAGGAACTAATAGTAGTACTAATAGTAATAGTAATAATAATAATAATAGTAGTAGTAATAGTACTAATAGTAATAATAATACTAGTAGTAATAGGACTAATAATAGTAGTAATAATAGTAATAATACTAGTAATAGTAGTAGTAGAACTAGTACTAGTAGTAATAATACTAATAGTAATAGTAATAGTAATAGTAATAGTAGTAATAGTAGTAGTAGGACTAGTACTAGTAGTAATAATAATACTAGTAGTAGTAGTAATAGTACTAGTAGTAGCAGTAGTAGTAGTAGTACTAGTACTAGTAGTACTAGTACTAGTACTAGTAGTGTAGCAGTAGTAGTAGTAGTAGTAGTACTAGTAGTAGTAGTAGTACTAGTAGTAGTAGTAGTAGTAGTAGTAGTAGTAGTAGTAGTAGTACTAGTAGTAGTAGTAGTACTAGTAGTAGTAGTACTAGTAGTAGTAGTAGTAGTAGTAGTAGTAGTAGTAGTAGTAGTAGTACTAGTAGTAGTAGTACTAGTAGTAGTAGTTGTAATAGTAGTAGTAGTTGTAGTAGTACTAGTAGTAGTAGTAGTACTAGTAGTAGTAGTACTAGTAGTAGTAGTAGTAGTAGTAGTAGTAGTAGTACTAGTAGTAGTAGTAGTAGTAGTACTAGTAGTAGTAGTAGTAGTAGTAGTAGTAGTAGTAGTAGTAGTAGTAGTAGGACTAGTAGTAGTAGTAGGAGTAATAGTAGTAGTAGTAGTAGTAGTAGTAGGACTAGTAGTAGTAGTAGGAGTAATAGTAGTAGTAGTAGTAGTAGGACTTGTAGTAGTAGTAGTAGTAGTAGTAGGAGTAATAGTAGTAGTAGTAGGACTAGTAGTAGTAGTAGTAGTAGTACTAGTAGTACTAGTAGTAGTAGTAGTAGTAGTAGTAGTAGTAGTACTAGTAGTAGTAGTAGTAGTAGTAGTAGTAGTAGTAGTAGTTGTAGTTGTAGTAGTAGCAGTTCTAGTAGTAGTAGTAGTAGTAGGACTAGTAGTAGTACTAGTAGTAGTACTAGTAGTAGTAGTAGTAGTAGTAGCAGTTCTAGTAGTACTGGCAGCAGTGTTAGAGGTAGAAGTCTTTTGTCTTTTTCATCAAGTTACAAATTTGTCACGCCATGGACTACTTTAAGATGTCAAACTATTGAAGAAGTAGTAGTAGTAGTAGTAGTAGTAGTAGTAGTAGTAGTAGTAGTAGTAGTAGTTTTAGAAGTAGTAGTGGTACTTAAGTAAGATTCGTAGTAGCAGCCAAAAAGTAGAAGGTTTAGTTGTAACAGTAGTAGCACAGGCAGAAAAGCAATATTCTGTGGCAGGCTGCTCAACTGTAGTAGTAGTAGTAGTAGTAGTACTAGTAGTAGTAGTAGTAGTAGTAGTAGCAGTTCTAGTAGTATTGACAGCAGTGTTAGAGGTAGAAGTAGCAGCAGCGGTCACAAAAGCAGAAGAAAATGTAGTCGTAGCGGAGGTAGACAGTTGTAAAAGTATAACGCAGCAGTAACTGTAGTAGCAGCAGAAGTATTAGCATTAGCAGTCGCAGTCGTAGTGTACGGACATTTCTATCACAAAGAACTCCAAAAGACCACATCATAGCACAATCACTTCTCCGAACAAGACAGTAATTGCACCAAAGTCTTTGTCACTAAATACATTTTAAAAAGTCCAAATAGGGAGCCAAGAGGAACCCCAGAGGTCCTCTCAGGGCTCTTGAACTACAAAACACCAGACAATTATTATGATTTGTGTCCAATGCTTCCATAAAAGTACTGCTAGTTCCACCGGAGAGGAGAAGTGGACATTTTCAGCCAAAGTCGGTCTCTGAGGAACTTTGTGAAATAGTCTGTTTTCGAGTTTAATCAGACCTGATGAGATTGGAACGCTTTTTCAACTGCCAAGAGGCATGTTGGGAGCAAAGGGGGAATAAAATGCTAATATTAATTGATTTGCTATTTTTGTAGGCCAAATGCTTTAATAATACAAACTAAATGAGGCTCTCTGTAGGACTGTTGGACATCAAAACACAGGTCGAAAACAGGTCTTAACTGAGAGAGGGATGACAGAAAAGTTCACTGTGCTCAAGCCACAGTTATAATATAATAGCTCTTTATGTCATTTCAGAGTGCGTTTATTGGAAAAATAATAAAAATCTACTTGCATGATACGGCCACTTCCCACATGATGTTCAAGTTAATCAATAATTCTTTTATTCAGGACATATATAAGTGTAAGAACTAAAAGAAATAAAATACTCCATGTATTCTTAGACAATCTGGGTGACGTGTTTTGCTGAAGCTGGGACTGAACCATCAACCTTCCTGTTTCGTAATGACTATATCAGCCGAGCCACGTCATTTAAACTCCAGAAACGGTGCACGAAACTTCCACTAATGTGATCAATTTGTGTCTTTTTAATGGAGAGGTCCAGAGCCAGTGATCTGTCGGTAAAATCATGTGGTTTGGAGCAGAGTTCACAGTTTGGAGGAAGAAAAATGAGTCTATATTTTGCTTTGAATGGCAGTAATTAAAAATACTGCTCATGTTCAGGAAATGAATTTCGACAGCCGTACGTATTTGGTTTTAATCGGACTAAATAAAATCCCATACTGTGCAATTCAGGTCGAAGCAGAAGAAGCAGAAGAAGAAGAAGAAGAAGAAGAATCGTATTGAAGGTCACAGACGCAGTCAATTAAACATTTTCAGAGCCCACCCCGCCGGCCATCGGACGGAACAAGAGGAAAGCAAAACTCCCAGAATGCTGAGGGCAGGAATGTGCGATTTGGAGCAAAGAGTAAAAAAAAAAAAAAGCAAAAGAAAGCAAAAAAAAAAAGGAAAAAGGACTCATCTCGGCGCAGTGGAAGAGGTCAGAAGAAGAGTTAAGACGCGTGGTCCTCCAAGCGTAAAAACTCATTCCACCTTTTCGACTCCCAGCCCGAGAGGGGGGCAGACGGGAGCGGAGACGGCTTCTTTACCCCAGCTTCCAGCCTCCTCCCTGGGCTACGTAGGTGCGGGTTGGCCCCTCTCTCTTCTCTGCTCACTGACCCACGCCGGGGAAATGCAAAGAGGAGACGAGGAAAACGCTCGGAAATGGAACAGGAGGTGTCGGAAGCAGAGATTGGAGGCTGGCTTACGGAGTAGAGTAAAGCAACAATGATCGGCCTAAATTCGAACTATGTCAAAGTAGCATGTCTTGTAGCTGTAATGGAGAACATCGAGTATAATTTTAAAATGGCTACAGAAATGAAAGTCAAATGAACGTTAAATTCGGTTATCTGGGCCGGGACATGAAAGTCTGGAGTCCATCTTCGCGAAACGTTGCAAATTGAGTCGGGCACTTCAGATCTGGAAAACGTCACTCTGGCCTCTCAGTCTCTGTCTCTCCCGCCACTGTGCATCGAGAACCTTTTTTTTTTACATTTTTGAGGGTCTCCAAAACATAAAATTAAAAGGTGTAGTGCGGAACATTTGTGGTAGATGGTTCATGGACATGTTTACGCTTTATTTGCTGCTCCAAGAGCGCTACATTACATTAATCTGGAATTGTTTTTGGTTTTTATTGGTCAAAGATACTCATACCTTACCCTAAACCTAACCCTAACCACCATGCCTAATGCCATACTGTGGAACATCACGGGAGAAGCAATAAAATCTCCACGGAAGCATTAATTTTATTTTCATTTAGCTTTGATTTCACCACGAGAACAAGAGAATCTCGCGTCTAAAGGGCTCAAATTGCGTCATTTTGTGATGTTTGTTCTAATATTTCCTCATCGCAAACATATCTGGAGCTGTATTTTGTTTCATTCACACTGTTTTAACACACAAACACACGCACATTTAGCCTGATTTCTTTTCTCAGCGAGAGAACACCGTGTTTTCAAACTACGTACGCCTTCATCAGAGTCACTTGAATGATTTCACCCCTGGAATTGCGAATCTCTACTGAATAAAAACGGTAAAATTTCCATTTCACGACATCACAAGGTGGAACAGAGCATTTTGGAGCTTTGGACATGTACAAAACCTCATGAAAAAGTGAATGAAACACAACTCCAGGTATGTGTTTTTGCATTATAACATGTCTTAAAGCTAAAGCTAATTCTGTGTATATTTATCTAAGACTTTTAACCACGGCACGACCAACTTACAACTGTAGAATGCAAGTTTTATAATTATAGTAAATTTCAGCACATTTCTTGTAAAGTGGTCTTCCTGAGCCATTAAGCCGCTTATAAATATGTCGCATTATTTATTTTATTACCTATTTATAACCACGTCTGGACTTGAACTCGCCGACTACTCACGAATAACAGGTGATACAGTCGTTTTTGACACATTTCTTCTAATTACTGTTTAACATTTGACATTTCCAATACATCGTACAAATGTGTGAAGGCTGTTAATTATCTGTATAGTTGCTAATGATATACTGTATAATTATGCTAGTCAAAGCTAATAAGATAACTCAATTTATAACCTGTGAACTGCACTGTGAAATGCACTGATACTCCTTATACTACCACTACTACAATACCGACTACAACACCTACTACTACTACTACAATATGCAGTCTGAAGACCGCAGGCCAGTTCTTGTCATTTCTTTTTTCCTTTTCAAATCATACAACAAAGCCTCGGTCATTAAAATAACTCCGTACATAATCATAGCCATAAAGATTGAACAAATCTAGTCATTTTCCCATGCAGCTCTGACCATACACTGCCCACTTAATCGCCCGCATACCAAACCTTTCTTTTGAAGCCGCTCCCAAATGGATCATTATAACGGCGAATATTTTTGGCGCTACATGAATCAGGCCTGGCACTCCGGCACGGTTTTTACTGTTGGCCTTTGGCTCGCTTAAAACCACATTAGGGACAAACTTGTGATAAATGGTTCTGGAAAAGTGGGACTGTGTAAGAACTGCCTTTTCGCTTTTCTGCAAAGATTTTTATTTTTTTAAAGGTGCTGTAGATGATTTTTACTGTCTTGCATTTGATAACATTTTCTTAATTGATCGTCGGGAAAATTAACAATCGATTTTTGATTAATCATTAACATTTTATATTAAAATGATTATCACTATTATTACTACTACTAATCTGCACACGTAAACTCATCTTTACAACAAATAAACCATCACCACTGTAGAGCCACATCAGTGTGAGATTAAAATGTGTTTAATGCAGCTTTAGCACATTTGTTTACGTCTTAGAGAATGAAACTTAAAACCTCGTGGCTCATTTGCGTAAGCGAAAAAAAAACAGCTCACTGTACTAGTCTGACCTGCAGCTCCACAGGTTCAGCTCTGGTTTGGTCCTGGTTTAGTCCTGCTTTGGTTCTGGTCCAGGTCTGGTTTAGCCCTGGTTTGGTCCTGGTCTAGTTCTGGTCCAGGTCTGGTTTGGTCCTGGTTTGGTCCTGGTTCCGTCCTGGTTTGGTCCTGGTTTGGTCCTGGTTTGGTCCTGGTCTGGTTCTGGTCCGGGTCTGGTTCGGCTCTGGTTTGGTCCTGGTTTGGTCCTGGTCTGGTTCTGGTCCAGGTCTGGTTTGGTCCTGGTTTGGTCCTGGTCCTGGTTCCGTCCTGGTTTGGTCCTGGTTTGGTCCTGGTTTGGTCCTGGTCTGGTTCTGGTCCGGGTCTGGTTCGGCTCTGGTTTGGTCCTGGTTTGGTCCTGGTCTGGTTCTGGTCCAGGTCTGGTTTGGTCCTGGTTTAGTCCTGGTTTAGTCCTGGTCTAGTTCTGGTCCAGGTCTAGTTTAGTTCTGTCTAGTTCTTGTGCTGATGTGGTTCAGCTTCTGTTGGACTAAAGGACTCGACTCAGTGGAAAATGAGTGTTTTCTGTGACAGAGGAAGTGATGAGGCTGTGAGTCTGTGCGTCTTCATCCAACAAGGTCCATAAAAAACATCATCTGTCCATGAAGAATTTATCCACAAGAAAGATGAAAACTTAAGGCGAACAACGATGAGCATTAGTGAACTTCTCCTGAGCAAAACTAACGTTATGGTCACGGATAAAACATGAGTAACCTGTTCACTCAGACCGATTCTACACTTAAAATTAAAAATCGATTTTGTGATGTCGATACATTAGCACAGACTGAGAGATTTGTTTAAACTGTCGACATTTAATCTGTGAATATTAGTAAATTAATACGTTTTCATCTTTCTTCCCTTGATTGTTGTGGATACATTTTTCATGGACACAATCTGTTCTTTGTCGACCCTGTTGGATGAAGATTTATGAAGCTGGTGAAAAATACGCAACACTTTTCCACAGGGATTTTGCCGTAGAAAAAGTTACGCGACTCAACATCGAGGCACTTCCTGCTGTTGTGATAATCGCCTATTGCGCCGCTCGGAGACATTTTTCACTCAAATGGGACAAAAATCCAGTCTAGGCTTTTAAAGATCCATATTTTTTTAGTTTTTACCATTTGAAACATGGCTGACGTGACTAAGACAACAAACAATATATAGTTCAAGAAGCCACTGATGAAAGGGAGTAATTCAAAGGGGTGAACTGGAGAGCCGAGTCCCAAAGCGGGGAGTACGTACAGTCTCTGGAAAAATAACTTAAAGGAAAAATACACCTACATTATTATAGTACGTGTCTGAATGGGTCACGAGCTGCGTGGTTTTCTTATTATCTTTTATTAAGTGAAGGGAACGGGCAGTTATTGCACTCGGGTTCGATCACACGTCTTCAATGTCTCATCAGTGGAACATGTTTTTTTCACCAATTGAAATTCCAAACGTCCAAAACCACAAATGATGTATTTCTCAAAATCGCGCTTTGATTACATGAAAACCTTCTGTAGTCGTTCAACTTCGACCAGGCACAAGTTTCTCTTTTCTCAAACTATTTTATATGGGGGGAAAAGGGCACAGAACCAAAAACAATGTGGATAGATTAATGACTGGTCTTAAATAGTTGGATAAATAAATTACAAGAGTTAAATAAATCATATAAAGACACACACATTGCTTCTAATGTCAAACACGGTATTTTCAATGGGTTATATTCATATCACATCTGATTTTCGGAGCTTTTTTTCAGTTCCACAACGTGCTTCTCTCTTTGGATGTGTTACCGAGTTGTCTGGAAAGTTCCACAGTATAACATTAAACTTTTCTAGATCCATGGAGACCTGCGGGTCAGTGGCAGGTCAGATCTGTGGAGCGGCGAATCCACTCACGGTAAGAATGTGCGTCTTTCATGTACATCTTCAAAACATCTACAGTTGACAGAGATTTGTTTTAATGTCATAATGTGGGACATTCAAACATCTGTACGCACGGTTTCATATTCATGTTTCAGCTTTTGAGTAATTAGATATTGATTTAAAAATCCATAACCTCATAATCTCCCCAGATATGAGGTAAATCAAATAGCTTTTACTGATAAGAACTGTAACTCTTAACTGTAAAAACACTGGGCATGTCCTCATTATTTAGGTCAGAATTGGGTGTTTTTGTTCTCAAAACGATCCAATCGGATGAGCCGCGGTGTTGAAATCCAGCTGGTTTAAACCTAAAAGGACCTCACTGTCACTACTCCTCACAACCTAAAGTCCAGCAACTGCAGCCAGACATTTATTTCTGCAGCTCAGTGAGTGAAATCTGGACGTTCTGAGCTTTCCCATGAGGCACAGTCTGTCCATGTAGTGAGAATGAAAATGTGAGTACACTTCTATCTGCAGATCTGGACCAGCAGGACCAGGATCAGGGTGAGTGTAGTACAAAAAAAAAACCCATTAAGAGTGCAGGCCTGAAGTTTCTCTAAGTTGTTAATTGCCATCGATCGCAGATGATCCTAACCTTTCACCATCCTGAACCCACTGTATAAAACTAATTTAGCTACATGCGAGCGGCTTAACGAACATATTTAGTGTGTTTATCTGAGGTGCTTTTTCTTTGAGTCTTGGTCCCTAAACTCTTGTCTTGATGTTTGCCCCTCTGAGCCTCCTCATTCATCACTATTATGTCGGCTCCTGTCTGCTCCAAGAAAACATAGCACACACTTTCTGGCACTCTCAAGCAGCTTGTTAGTAATCTGCTTTTTTTTTCTCCCTCCAATTTAACAGAAATTAAAGTAGTATCGACTTTGTTTTTTTTTTTTAAACAAATCACTACATCGTCCATTACGACGTCTATTTGTTCCTAAGTGCTCTGTTCTTTCTAAGGGCTGTTTTTTTTCTGTCCGTCTTTTAATAATGGTCGCTACATCTTACAATAAAGCCATTCAAGTGGCAACATAATGGTAATGTATAGGAACGTGTGTGGATGGGAAAGCCGGTTTACTGGCAGGGCAAAATTGAGGCTAAACAAGGCTAAAGCAAAACTGCGTCTGCTGACAACGCAGAGGAGGACTGAACCAGGATTTATGGACTAAACGAAAGATAAACCAGGACTGAACCAGGATTTCTTAAGACGCAAACAGGAACTAAACCCAAAACTAAACTGGTACCTGCGAAAACGAAAGCTTAAGATAAAACGCAGTGAATTCAGAATATATTATAAGATAAGATAAGATAAAATATCCTTTATTTGTCCCACAATGGGGAAATTTCAGTGTTGCAACGCACAGTAAAGAGAACAGCAAGAAACAGTAGCAGCAATAGAAGCACAATTAAGTTAAAAATAGACAAACACTATAAAGATCTATAAAGATATAAATTGCCATCTTAAAACTATATGTACAATAAATTACTATCTTACATCCTGATTTGTGTGGATTTAACAAGTAAAATCATCATCAATAATTAACTTAACGTAACTTTTCAGGTTAGAGATGCTATTGCTTTGCCTGTAATGTTCCGCAATATGGTATTAAACGTATATACGATGCATTTAATCAATTATGGGTGTTTTTATTGCTCAAAAACACCATTAAAACATCCATTCTTACTGTGAGTGGGGTCGCCTCTCACCTGTGCATTGTTTCAGTGAAGATTTATTGCCATAGTTTGAAATATTGGAGGTAAAGCAATAATATCTCCACCCGAAAAGTTGCACAGTGTAAGTGTAAACCATGGGAAAACCGACACGAACCAGGACTAAACTGGAACTAAACCAGGTCTAGACTGAGATTACTACAACAACGGAGAAACTTCAGCCATTTTTATTCGTTTTTATTATCCTATAAACACTCTACTATAACTCGACAACCACCGCTAAGGAACAAGCGAAAAAGAGTTGGTACAATGTCAAAGACGGGCAGCTTTAGTTGCGTGGGGCAATTTAAAAGCAGCATTAGCATCACGGTAATCCTCTTAGATACGGCTAGCCAAAGGATTTCACTACATGTAATTAAAGACGCCATTAAAGCCATACAGGGCTCTATCCAAATTGAAAAAAAGAACGTAAAAAATGACAATATTTACTGAAATGAATTATTACAAGCGTGGATCGAGTTGCACAGGGGACAATGGGAGCAGCTGGTGCGAGACATGAAATGCAGTCATAATTGGAGTAAGCAGAGGTGACCTTATCGTGGCTTTATGCCGGCTCCGGTCATGCCGAGTTACTTATGTGTCATGCGGCGTTACAGCGAGTGTGAAGGGATCCAGTGGAGACAGCTGGCCACATGACAGCTGAGCCAATGTCACCGGGGATTCAAAGAGGACATATATACTCCAGGATCGTACTACATGAAGATAGCGGGATACGTTTACAGGAATTTTGTCGTCCACCTATATGTAGTGACCAGATTTTCACAATGCAAAACTGGGACACACCCGGGTTGGGATGTTTAGTATAAATAAAATTGTGAAAAGAACAATTTAACTGTAATTAATTGTCCACTCATAACTTTGTGGGTCAGTCATAACCTGAGGGACTTCTGATGGTGCATTTTCTATTGCTTATGGTCATTTTCAAGCTCAATTTTCTGTATTTTAGCTGAAAAGTGACAATACATTCCCCTCTTTACTGTTAGTGTGTATCAAAGTGGTCAAAAACGGGGACACCTGGGGCATTTCTTGTATAAAACTGGGACAAATCACTGGTTTGGGATAAATCTGGCTCCAAACTGGGACTGTCCCACGTAAATAGGGACGTCTGGTCACTCTACCTATATGTTAAATGTGGTCAAATGTGGCCTATATTACATAAAATTGGCTCTTGTGAGGTTTAGGTCATGTTAGAATGGTGTTACCTCATCCAAAACATATCTGGAGTTGTGTTTTGTTTCATTCAGTAAAGCAGTTAAGCAGAAATAAGTTGGTTGAAGGTTTGACAAGTGCTGGATTTAAACCATCAGCTTTTTGGGAAACATTTACCCACTAGACACCGTTGCCATACCAGATCTATTATTCTGCTTTATTCATACTTTGTCCTACATCCAACCCACCCCCCCAAGTCTACGTCCTGGGCAATGTACTATACACAGCCTAAATCTGCGGGGTTTGTGTGTTAAACATGAGTGAATGAAAGAAAACTCCAGGTATGTTTGTGATCAGGAGACAACTTTATAACGGAGATAAGAAAATAGCGTAATATGAGCCCTTTAACCCTCGAAGACCTACGACATCGTATACGATACAGAGGAATATGTTTTCTATAACCGCGCAGAACTTTCTAACGGTAAAAGACAGAAACTTCCTTTTCCCCTCTGAAAGTGCAGACATAGAGGTTTCCGTACATTTCTGCGGCTTTATCCTACGTCACACTCACGCTGTGTGATGACGTGAGCAAAACGAGTGTCCAATAGGAACTTTGTTTTCCCCAAACTCATGCGCTCCGTCCATTTTGATCGAGCCAAACTTTGCCAAAGAGTGAAGTGAGTCAAGATGGTCGACTCCTCTGACTGTGTGTGTTTATAACGAGTGAAAAAGTCGCTCTAAGTAGAGTTAATTCTCACACACATGGAAAATTATGCATCTTGGTGTGTGTAATTGTGCATCTCTTTCTATTTTTATTTAAAGGTTTATTTTACTCAAAATGAACAAATCCAAATGTAATTTCCACCCTGGAAATGCAGAAGTGCTGTGGCTCTGGCCCTGGACCTGACAGGAGCTGTTTCCAGGACTGGACCAGGAAAGTCATGGAGCCACTGCACTTTTTGTTTTTGTTTTTAGGGCAATAAGGAGATTTTTAATTTACTTACAGACTTGATATTTTGCATTTTTGTAGCTAAGGCCCTAAATTAAGCATTTTTTATGTCCAAAAAGTTGTTTCTACATGTTTGCTGTGTGTTTTGTATAAAAGAGTGTGAATTTTATTTTCTGTTTTTTTTTCTTTGTATCTCTATTTCTGGTCCTGTAGCTTTTATCACAGCCTCATGACACAACTACAGCAGCAGATTGTGAAATAACAGGTTGGACTGAACAAAAGGAGGTAGAACACTTCATTAGGGGTAAAAGGGGCAGTTTTAAAAGTGAAATTAAGAAAAAAATCCAGGTGAGGAGAAATGTACTAAAATTGCCCTCAGGTCTTCAGGGGTTAAAGTGTTGATTCACCCGTCACTCCATCAGTCAAACAGTATTAGTCGTAATAAAGATATCAGAAATCTATGCACGCAAAATAAGACCACTTACAAAGAATACTAAAAGAATTATAGTTTTAGCTGCGGGGAATTCAGCGCATACACTGTGGAGTTTCTTTTACATTGTCTAAAACTTATTTTCTCTGTCTGACCTTTCACTAAAAAGAAGAGAAATATAACACTCTCATGATTTATGTATTATCCTCTGTAATATTGTTTAATATTTATGGAAACTGTAGGTGTATCCACATGAGATGAGCAATACAAGTTTAATAATATTGAAATCACGTATAGAAAGTTGGGAAAGTCTAGATGAAAGACGTGGGTGCGTCTGTATCGTCACTGTGCCGGGTGAGGATGTGGAGCACTGAGCACGTCTGGACTGTTGCATAACCCATGTCTTATTAATGAGAGATTGTCAGCCCTTGTGACTGCTGTGTGATTGCTCTGTTACTGCAAAGGTCAGGAGACAGTCAATGAGAATAACATGGAGACAGAGCCGGGGCGTGGAAATAAGCTAATTACAAGAGGGCTAATAGGGTAAGCAGCAATTACAACACGCATGGACACACTGATGGAATGGGATTTTAAAGGTCCCACATAACACAACGTGGACTCTTATGAGCTTTAAGCCGCGATATAAATGTAGTTACCTCATCAAAACAGAACCGGAGCTGTGTTGTTTTTGCTAACCCTTTATACCGTATTTTTTCTGACTATAAGTCGCACTTTTTTGAGGGTTTGGGTGGTTCCTGGATCGTATATATGATTAAAAAATGAAAAAAACAAATCATTATCTGTTTTTTTCATTTTGGTTTTAGAGACAAATAATAAAAAAAAAAGAGTTTTTCATTTTCTTATTTTTGGTTCTATATTGAAAAACAATACATGGATTGTTCTCTATTCGATTGTTTTATTACTATAACTTCTAGTATGAAAATACTTTCAAGATGAAATGTTGGTTCTTGGTCTCTGATTTTATAAAATAAATTTCCCCCAAAAGTCCAGTGCGACTTATATATGTTTTTTTCTTCTTCATTATGCATTTTTTGGCTGGTGCAACTTATACTCGGGTGCGACTTATAGTCCCGAAAAATTACCAAAAAATTCTGTCATTACTCATGCATTTTATTATTTTACATTATTACACTATTTTTTTTATTACACTTTATTATTACTATGCATTTTATTTGGCACCTTTCTGGACACCCAAGGTCACCTTACAACAACAGCTCCGGCGTTTTTTCACATGCACAGGTTCTCAAAGACGCTTTACAGAGCGTTATTAGGCGTTATTATTATCTTTTAAATCACTTCTTAAAACCCATTTTAATCGGCTGCCCTTCCTTTAACTGGTTTTAGTTCTTTTTATTCCCTATTTATTTTAATTTGATCTCTTTTATTTATTTATTAGAACTAATCTGATTTGTTGGATCACTGACTGTTTTCTTTGTCTTATGTGCTATTTTTGTGTTTTGTATTGTCCATTGCTGCCTGTACAGCACTTTGTAAAACTTGTTCTTAAAAGTGCTTTAGAAATAAAGATTTATTTTATTATTTATTCACTTCATACCCGGTGGTGGTAACTCACGCACACACCACTTTCACACCTACAGTGCAGTTTGGGGTTGATCTTTAAGGGCTCATGTTACGCTATTTCCTGATTTATGTTACGGTGTTGTTTCCTCATCACAAACAGACCTGGAGTTTTGTCTCATTCACACATTCAACTCACAAACGCTGCATATTCAGGGTTTCCGCTTAGTTCTTGAAGTGGTCGTCTTCAAGTTAACAGTAACTTTTTCTCTCTTGTTTAGTGGGGACGGACAATACCAGGGCTGGAATCATCTAAACGATTCTGGAGCACTTCCTGTATTACTGTATTGTGCTGTATGACAGAGTTTTATTCAGTTTAAGAGAAGAACTCCTGAATAAGAAGAAAGCCTGAATCTGCAGGTTTGTGTGTTAAACACGTGTGAATAAAACAAAACTCCAGGTCTGTTTGTGATGAGGAAACAACACTGTAACATGAGTCAAAAAACAGCGTAACACGAGCCCTTTAAAGGTGAACTATGTCACTTTTCTGGCTCTTAATTGTAAGGTCTGGGTAAGGTAGGAGGTAGGAAGGTAAGATCTAAGAGCCAAGCCCAGCTCACAATAAGAATCCATGTTTTTCGAGGTATTTTCTTGCAATAAATGTGTTTCATAAATAAATTCATGATCAAATTGTTTATGCCACACGGTGAACATTGAAATAACATCTCCACGGAGACAAGCCGGTGAAAACAGGAAAGTTAGATATGCACATTTATTAGTCCAAAATATCAAAACATCAATTAGCGTCGAAGCACTGGGTTAGGATTATGAAATAAAGTAGACTTAACGTTTGATTGCCATAATTATATGTTTAGTTGCTATGGCGTTACTCTGCTCTAAAAGAATGTACTTCCTTTACCGATCAAGTGTGCATACACAAGTTGGGTGAGAGCGAAGCATCTTGCCTAGAAACAATGTTCCATCCACTCGCCGGTAAGTGGGCAAACACTAACATCATAAGTCTTTGTCACTCAATAAGGAAGGTTTTTATGTATTTTATTTGCAATTGTTCTATTTTCCCAGACCTAATCCGGCGTCCCAAGCCTGTGTCATGCACGAATGCAATGCACAGAAACAATAGAAACTCATAAAAGATAAAGATTTTCTGAGCAAACACAAGCGAATCCCAGCGCTTATATCCAGGAAACATTACAGTCGCTCTACGGCGCTGAAGAGACGCCGAGAAACAACAGGATCAGCATAAGACTCTGTGAGACTTCGCATATACGGAGACATATGATATCGGTTATAGAATATGGGCCGTATCTTCCTCGCGTGTGAAGGACATCGGCTAAAATATTCAGAAAAGAGAGGAGATTAGTGGTCTCCTCCGGGTGAAATGAAGCACACGCAGGAGTCTTTACTGGGTCAAATACATCTATCAAATACGACCACACCGGGAGTCGTTTTTTTGGCATGAATAAAGCAAAATGGTGAGATTAAGACTCATTAAGTGGTTCAAGCGCTGCAATGACATCAGCCTGACATTGCATCCAATTTTAACAAAAGACAAAAGGAAAATGTGCATGTTTTTTTTTTTCAAAATGAGGACTGTTGCCATAGCGATTAACAATCGAAAACCAAATATTGTATATTTTGAGTAGGAAAAAGTCCTCAAACTACATAAACCTACGTAAAAGGCAGCCCAATGCTGCTAGCGTAAAGGTGCATTGTGTGACTTTTCTGGTGGAGGGTCCAAAGCGTGTTTGTTCCCATGGAAATTCTATTGCTATGCCCGTAATATCCCGCAGTATAGCATTATATTTATTCATGGCTCAAGAGACAAGCAGCTCACAGTGAGAATTCATGTTTTTCAGTGTATTTTTTGCAATAAAATATCAAGTAGCAAGATAAGTTTGCTATATGTTATACTGTGGAACATTCCAGATATTGCAATAACATCTATGGAGACAAATGAGGACTGTTGCCATAGCGATTAACAATCTAAAACCAAATATTATACATTTTGAGTAGGAAAAAAGTCCTATATAAAAGGCAGCCAAATACAACTAGCGTAAAGGTGCACTGTGTAACTTTTCTGGCGGAGGGTCCAAAGCGTGTTTGTTTCCATGGAAATGCTATCGCCATGCCTGCAATGTCCCGCAGTATAGCATTACATTTGTCCATTGCTCGAGAGACAATCAGCTCATGTTTTTCCAATGTATTTTTTGCAACGAAATCTCAAGTCGCAAGATACGTTTAATGCTTTACTGTGGAACATTGCAATAACATCTACGGAGACCAGGAAAAGTCACACTGTGCATCTTTAATTTACTGCTAATAGTAGAGAATAAAATTGTACAGAGTTTGTCCAGAATCTCCCTTCTCACTAAACTAAAATCAGTCCATCTAAAACAGTTATACCAGTGCCATTATCAGGCGCTGAAAGGTTCCTTATACGTTTTTGTTTCCCGGGCGACCACTCAATAACCCTTTGTGCAGCTCATGAGTGGCTGGTGTAAGCTAACAAGCTAGCAGCCCGGTACGTGTCAGCGGCTCAGAAAATCGGGGCTATGGGAAACCAATAGGAACCAGACCAAGAATAAAGAGAGGAAAAAACAAAAAAAAAACAGAGTCAGGAAATTCAAAGAGCTGTGATAATGTAATCAAGTATCCATGGATTTCCTGTAGCGTCTCTAAACTGATTTCAAAGCACACGGCCTTCCTCTGGATCTGGTTCTGCCATGTTTGGTTTGGTAATAGAAGGGAAAAAAGCCTTAAAATGGGGCATTAATTCTCTCCTGACACTACCTCAGCCACAGATGCCCCAGAGCTCATTAGTTTAGTTTATTGTATTTATTTATTTAAGGAAGCCTTGTAACATCTTAAGGAAGCATCTTAGCCTTGGATAATTATCAGATATTTTTGGACGTGTGTCTTGTTTTTAAGGTTTTGAACGGCCTCGCACCTCCACCACTGCAGGTTTTTATACACAAGAAAACTAACAGCAGAGTCGATACCAGAGCATTGACCCGGGGTGACTGCGATACACAACGGTGCAGGACTAAATTCAGCCGAATGGTGGCGTCTGTTAGAGGCACAAAGTCACGGACCGCACTGCCAGCTAACGTTAGGAACTGTAATAATGATCTAACATTCAAGAAAACCCTAAAACATTGGTTAAAAACAGGCCAGTCGTGTCCTCGTGTTTAATCTCCACTGTTTTCTGATCACAAGTTGATTTTAATGTGTTTCTTGTGACTGGTCTTTGTGGTTCATTGTCTGTCTCCACTTGATCTTATGTTTGTATCTGTATGTGTTTTATGGAGCCTGTGGATGCAGTTTAGCTATTGTGCTAATCCTGCCGTATGTTGATTAATATGCATTGGTCCTAATTCAATAAATAAATAAATAAATAACAATAATAATTAGACGGGGACAGTGCACAGTCTACATGAACCTCAGCAGGAGAGATGCTTGTACCAGGCTGTAGCGTCAGTGCTAATTTCCACCTGTCGTCCCCGGGCAGGTGGATGTTATAGTTCATAAAAACAAACGTACAAAGAGAAACGTCTTTATAATGACCGGAGCAGCATTAAAATTCTGTGTCCTCAGTCATACCCAGTTCTCTCAGCACCTTGAAATCCTCATCGCACTCTCTCCACACACTCCTCGGTCACATTACGGCGCAGGTTTGGTTTGAAAGGAGCCGCTGTTTCTCCAGGAGTGAGATCGTGCCGTAGTTTGTCCATGTGATCAGCTCTGTCGGTCACATGTTCCACTGACGGACGCCGCGCGTGAAAAGGCCGAGTTTCCAAATGCTGTTCTGCGTTTGTGGATCCTGCACTCGCCGCACGGTGGATCGAGCGGCTCGGGAGGCGGTTTCAGAGCTCAGAGAAACAAACTGTTTTAGCGAAGGAGCAGCAGCGTCATGAACGGTCTTATACAGCAGACAAACATTTGCAAACTTCAAAACTTAAAATGCTGCTTCACAAGAATATGACAGTGGTGGAATCGCCGACTTTTCTCGTCATGGGTCTTGAGAGCTTTTATATAATGATTTTAGATCCTCAGAGCAGATTTAAGCCTGGGACCAAGTTGTCAGTATAAAAAGTGCAGCATTATCACTGCATTCAGATTGGCTCCTGAGGCTTATACCAAAAATACCAATTTTGAGGTAAAAATGCCCTATTTTAAGTGAAATTTTCTGTCAGTGCAGTAAGAAATTTCCATTTACCAAGTTTTCTTAAAACAAGACGAAATACGAATCTTGTTCTAAGCAGAAAACACGAGTTTCAAGTGTTTAAGTCAAGATTTTTCACCTTATTGGTTTGAGAAGGAAGTTAAAGAGGCTTAACCTGGACTGAGTTAATATAAAAAGTGCTTAGAATAAGTTGTAATATCGAGATAAGATAAATCAGGATGAAATATCTTGAAACAAGTAAAAAAATCTCATCTTATTAAGTAATAAAATCTTAAAATTGATCTTTTAAGATGAATCTGCTTAATTCAAGTCAGTTTAACTATGCTAGAAAATCCTTTTTTGTAGTGTTTTTTAAAACATAAATTTGGTTCTAGAATAATTCCAGGATATTTCACCTGATCAACATCATTAATCTTCTGTCCTTCTATCAGAATTTCAGGATAGTTTTGAGATTTATGACGGTTTGATAAAAACAGAGACAGTTTTTAAGAGAGTTTTTAAGCCAATCAGATCATAAAACATATTTATACAGAGCGTAAATGGGCGTAAAAGTGTCTTGCCCATGAGCACAATGGTACTAAACACTCACTGAAGTCACAATTTAAACTCAACCAGTAAAAAGTCTAAATCTAAAAATTTACCATAAAAATCTAGTCGAAATTAATTCAATTTTAGAATATATTTTTTCACTGAACACATTCATGCGTCCTCCTTCTGTCCTTTCCCTCTGACCTCGTCTCCTTCCCTTGACACCCTTCCCTCATTCTCCTCTTCAATCGCTCTTTTCTTTCCTCACTCCTTCCCTTGATGCCTCCTTCCCCAGTCTCTCCTTCCTTCGATCCTTCCCTCACTTATTTCACCTCCATCCATCAATTCCTACTTCCCTCGATTCTTCACTTCCTCCCTCCCTCCTTCCCTCACTCCCTCCTTCCCTCACTCCCTCCTTCCCTCACTCCCTCCTTCCCCACTCTCTCCTTCCTTCCCTCTCTCTCTCCTTTCCCAATATCTCCTTCCTTCGATCCTTCCCTCACTCATTCCCCCTCCATCCCCCAATTCCTAATTCCCTCAGTTCTTCCCTTACTCCCTTTCCCTCACTCCCTCCTTCCCTCGCTCACTCCTCCCTCCTTCCCCTCACCTCCTTTCTTCCACCTCCTTCCTGATCTCTTCTTCCTTCGATCCTCGACTCGCTCCCTCTTCCTCTCACTCCTTTCCCCTCCTTCCCTCGCTCACCCCTTCCCTCACTCCCTCCTTCCTTCCTTCACTGCCTCCTTCCTTCGCTCCCCTCCTTCCCTCACTCCCTCCTTCCTTCCTTCACTGCCTCCTTCCTTCGCTCCCCTCCTTCCCTCGCTTACTTCTTCCCCCACTGCCTCCTTCCCTCATTCTCTTGTTTCCTCACTGCCTCCTTCCTTCGCTCCCCTCCTTCCCTTGCTCCCTCTTTCCCTCACTCCCTCCTTCCCTTGCTCTCGTTTCCTCACTATCTCCTTCATTCACTCCCTCCTTCCCTCACTCCCTCCTTCCCTCGCTCACTCCTTCCCTCGCTCACTCCTTCCCTCAATCTCTCCCTCCTTCGATCTTTCCCTCACCTCCTTTCTTCCACCTCCTTCCTTCGACCCTTCCCTCTCTCCCTCCTTCCTCCACTCACTCCTTCCCTCGCTCCCTCCTTCCCTCACTCCCTCCTTCCCTCGCTCCCTCCTTCCCTCAATCTCTCCCTCCTTCGATCTTTCCCTCACCTCCTTCCTTCGACCCTCGCCTCGCTCCCTCTTCCTCTCGCTCCTGTCCCCCTCCTTCCCCCTCTCTCTCCCTCCTTCCGTCCATCCCTCCCTGCCTCGCTCCCTCCTTCCCTCTCTCCTTCCCTCGCTCCCTCCAGCAGCTGCAGCCTTTTCAGAGCACTCCACATCTCTGCTTATTGTGGAGCCAGTATCCTGACCCCTCCACTACCCTGGCCTCTGTTCTCTCATTCATTTTGTGCTGCCAAGTCAGCTCGCTCCTCTCCTCCTCCTCCTCCTCTTCCTCCCTCTCTCCTCTCCTCCCTCCCTCTGCTGTTCTTCCCTGTGTGTCTTCAGTATTTAGTATGGAGAGCTGCGTTCCCCGAGGCTACTACATCTCTGCTTTGCTTTTGGGCTATGCTCTTTTCATCTGTTCCCCTCCCATTTAGATATTTTTCCTCAGTATCATTTTTCAGCCTTTCTCTTTGCCTTCTACTTTCAGCATTATCTATCACTCATTTTGTCTGTTTCACGGCAGGACAAAATTATATGAAAGATGCCTTCAAAGATGCGCATTCGGGATGACGGCGAGGGTACAGTGCGGTTCTTTGATCCGTCCTGTGTTTTCTGCTGTTAATGTCCCAGGACTGGGTGAAATGATGGGATATTTACACCCGGAGTTACATTTGCAGGGATATGAGTAATGTTGTGTTAGGGTTAGGTATAAAAATCTGCATACACCAGGACTAAACCAGGACTAAACCAGGACTAAACCAGCACTAAACCAGGTCTAAACCAGGACTAAACCAGGACTAAACCAGGACTAAACCAGGTCTAAACCAGGACTAAACCAGGACTAAACCAGGACTGAACCAGGACTAAACCAGGACTAAACCAGGACTGAACCAGGACTAAACCAGCACTAAACCAGGACTAAACCAGGACTGAACCAGGACTAAATCAGCACTAAACCAGGACTAAACCAGCACTAAACCAGGACTAAACCAGGACTAAACCAGGACTGAACCAGGACTAAACCAGCACTAAACCAGGACTAAACCAGGACTGAACCAGGACTAAACCAGCACTAAACCAGGACTAAACCAGGACTAAACCAGGACTAAACCAGGACTGAACCAGGACTAAACCAGGACTAAACCAGGACTAAACCAGGACTAAACCAGCACTAAACCAGCACTAAACCAGCACTAAACCAGGACTGAACCAGAACTAAACCAGCACTAAACCAGAAGTAAACAAGCACTGAACCAGGACTAAACCAGAACTAAACCTGGACTAAACCAGGACTAAACCAGCACTGAACCAGAACTGAACCAGCACTAAACCAGGACTAAACCAGCACTAAACCAGCACTAAACCAGGACTAAACCAGGACTAAACCAGGACTGAACCAGGACTAAACCAGGACTGAACCAGGACTAAACCAGGACTAAACCAGGAATAAACCAGGACTGAACCAGGACTGAACCAGGACTGAACCAGGACTAAACCAGGACTGAACCAGGACTAAACCGGGGCTAAACCAGGACTAAACCAGGACTAAACAGGAATAAACCAGGGCTGAACCAGGACTATACGAGGACTGAACCAGGGCTGAACCAAGACTAAACCAGGACTAAACCAGCACTAAACCAGGACTAAACCAGCACTAAACCAGGACTGAATCAGGACTAAACCAGGACTGAACCAGGAGTACGGTTTCTGAGCGACAGGAACCATCCTCCAGATGAGATAGACACATCTAACAATGACTTAAACTCATTATTAAAGGTTTTTTATTAAGTAAGTGGACTTGGGGGATGCAGCAAAATATATATATACTGTATATAAATCGATTAATGAATTTAATTAATTAAAACAGAAAACAAAGATATAAGGGGAAAGAAAATATGTAAATGCAAATTTGTTTTGACAGCCCTAAAATGTAAATACACTTGCACTGTACTGAGCTGTACCCCATCCCTGCTCGTTTTGTATGTTAGTTTTATTAGATAGTTAATTAGTTATTAGTTAATTTTGTAATGTTTTATGTTTACTTTGTTTTACAGAAAATTACAAAAATTATAAATATATATATTTTACCCTAAATGGACTCTTGTAAGATTACCTCGTCAAAAACATACATGGGCTTGTGTTACATTCACACGTTCCTTTATTATAGTCTGTCTACACCTCCAAACCTCAAAATGCTCTGTTCCACCTTGTGATGTCATGCAGTGGTAGTTTTCACGTTAACAGCTACACTTCCGCTTTTGTTCAGTAGAGATGTGCAATTCCCGATCTGAAATAACCCAAATTATAATAATAGTGAAGGTGTGTGGAGTTTAAAAACACAACGGAGCACTTCCTGTATCACCGCCTGACATCACAAGGTGGAACAGGCGTTTTCTGTTTGAGATAAGCCTAAATATGCGGGCGTTACTTTATGAATTCTGATCACCCTAATGTTTCACCGTGATGAGTTTATAAGAGGGCTCAGAGCCGAGTGTAAAGCTAACAGAGCACTTCCTGATTATCAGACTATAAAACTTCATAATAAGACGCAGGCTTATTTTGAGCACAAGAGCTGCTTATACAATATATCTTTTTGCATTAGGACCTTTAAGCAAAACTTTTTATTACATTTACAGGCTCCCCTCATTGACCACATTTAACGAGTTTCCCCGTATTACAAAACACTATTATCCAAAAAGTACAGCAAAGAGGTTCGTGAAATTGCCCATAATGCTATTGTCCATGCAAGAAATTACATTCCCGCAAATAACTTTTTTTGTTCAACTTAATTAAAGTCGCTCTGGTATCGTATAACCCAGGAAATCCAAAAAAGCGTGGACGCGTCTGCCGTGTTATTATCCAGTTACGAATGGAGATCCATTTCAAACTGAGCTAACAAGTCATTTGAATCATTGCACCGTTAACGTTCAAAACAGCGCGAAGTCCGTAAAAGTAACGCTATCCTACACGGAAACGTCTTTATTTACTGACACCACAGCGGGGATCCTGGAAGAAACACCACCACCAAATGCCAAGATATGAAACTTAATAATGGCGCGTTTGTCTCCGCTGCGACGCTTTCTGGCAACGCTGAACAGGCGCGGTTCACATTACCAGTTTTCGCTTCTGGCAAATCAACAAGTTTCGTATTATTTTCGGTGTAAAGTTACTGGTATTGTGAGGAGGAGGATCACAATACGTGTTTGTGTGTTTTTCAAGGGCCCACATCACGCCATTTCTGATCTAAGTTATAATCTCGTTTCCTCGTCGAAAAACGAGTCTCGAGTTGTGTTTTGTTTCATTCGCGCGTGTCACATATATCACTTAAAGTCGTTTTTTTTTTTTTTTTCTGAGAAATTTAGGGGCCTTTAAGTTTGGAGTTGCTGCGAAATGCACGGGGAGCCAGCAGGACACGGGATTGATTCATAAGGACTACTTATAATTACTTTGCTTCCATTAGGCCTGTAATGGTATGGTTCAGATGAGCGATTATTTTAATGGCCGTAGTTTGTGAGTGGCACTTTCAATATGATCAAACGTGGAGGCATCTGAGGCCAGAGGAGAACGACTGCAATGACGGTCTGAAACGCGTAAGGATTTTCTTTAGCCGATAACAGACGCAACCTTCACTTCAGGACTACATCATTACGACACAGGTGATATCACGCTGAGGGGGGGGAGCGTTTAAAACTCAACTCAGTCTTAAAACTCAAGACAAAAACACAAACTGGATTTAATCGACACATTTTCAGGAGCCTGTGATCAATACGAACGTTCAAGGTCCTGTTTAGGTGTTTGATTTTCAGCAAAACTGGTGAGTGTGGCGAAGGCGACGCTCAGACTGCAGGGCTTTTTTTTTGGTGAAATACGATTTTTTTTTTGCGAGGTTGTTCACATTTCCAATTAAAGGCGACTTGTGTGTGAACTTTAACCCTCGAAGACCTACGACATCGTATACGATACCGAGGAATATGTTTTCTATAACTGCGCAGAACTTTCTAACTGTAAAAGACAGAAACTTGACTGTGTGTGTTTATAACGAGTGAAAAAGTCGCTCTAAGTGGTGTTAATTCTCACATAAATGGCAAATTACGCATCTTGGTGTGTGTAATTGCGCATCCCTTTCTGTTTTTTTTATTTTAAAGGCTTATTTCTCTCAAAATGAACAAATCCAAATGTAATAAACGCCATGCAGAAGTGCTGTGGCTCTGGCCCTGGACCTGACAGGAGCTGTTTCCAGGACTGGACCAGGAAAGTCTTGGAGCCACTGCACTTTTTTTGTTTTTAGGGCAATAAGGAGATTTTTAATTTACTGACAGACTTGAGATTTTGCATTTTTGTAGCTAAGGCCGTAAATTAAGGATTTAATTATGTCCAAAAAGTTATTTATACATGTTTGCTGTGTGTTTTGTATAAAAGAATGTGAATTTTATTTTCTGTTTTTTTTTTTCCATCTCTTTTTCACAACTACAGCAGCAGATTGTGAAATAACAGGTTGTACTGAACAAAAGGAGGTAGAACACTTCATTAGGGGTAAAAGGGGCAGTTTGAAAAGCAAAATTAAGAAAAAAATCCAGGCGAGGAGAAATGTACTAAAATTGCCCTCAGGTCTTCAGGGGTTAAACGCCCCAAAAGTGTCCCTCAGGCACATCGGACGACACGACGACATCACACTCATTGAGCTCAGTGTTTACAGAAGTCGTTAAACATGGACGCTGCACTGAGCTCCTGGAGATTTTAAAGTTGCTGCCGTTCCACTCTCGCGAGAGGAAACACTTCTTCTGCGGCTCATTTCAGTAGCAAACACGTCGCCGTTGGGCTGTATTGGCTCAAAACAGGAGCTTGTTACGGCACAAGAGGCAAACTCTCACTTGCTGATGACGTGTGGGTCGGATGAATGCGATCTGACCGTTCAGACTGAAGTCACATGGCAAAAGATCGGACATGTATTGGTTTCAGGAGCACATATCCAAGTGGCCTGGGTCACATTTGAAAAAAATCAGATCTGTGTCGTTGAGACGGTCATTAAAAGATCAGATTCAGGTCACATCAGGGCGAAAAAATCATATTTGGGTCACTTCAGGCTGGAGTCTGAACGTCTTACTGAGAAACTGTTGTGTAGCTCATGGCTCTAATTCTAAGTGCGAGAGACTTGTTTAAAGGCACAAATCAGCTCATCTATTGCAGTGCCCACTAAGTCAGTTCATTATGGTCCGATTGTGTTAAAGTAAAGCACAGATTAAAGTGGAATCAGACAAAGCAGAGCCCACAGTTAGCATCACATCCCCAGGGAATGTTAATGAAATCACTTTGAGTGTGTCCAATCTCGTCCGATCTTGGAAGGTTTGCAGGGATAACACTTGGACGGGTGATTGTTTGCCATGTGGTGTGGAGGGAATGAATAATCTGATCTTTTGAGGGTCTTGTGGAGTTGGTAGTTCAAATCTTAGCCGCCATAGTTCATAATGCAGTTGTTGTGTCTTTGGGCAACACACTTCCACCTTCTATCCATAGCTGCAAGAATGTTTTTTGTGAGATTAGCAGCTTGGCGGGACTTGGGCAGAGCTATTATGCCACTTTACACAACTTTAAATTGCCACAAACCCTTTTCGATGCAATATTTCAGTATCGACGAAATTAAAATCATAAAAAATATATGTAAACGCTAACACGCCCACGTAACCGAATTAGCCGATGCCAGCAGAAATGTCGCGTCCGCAGCCGAAGCTAAATCCAATTCCATCCACTGCCCGGCTCCGTTTGTAGTGTCTATAAACCCAATTTTAACAGCTACGCACAACGTCAAGATTGTTTTGCATTCGCCAAAGGCCAACGCAGCCTTCCCCTGCAGAAATAACTGTGCACACTGTTTATGAACACACGCAAACTCCATCACGGCACCAGCGCTTACTCAGCATCCTCCCTGCCTCCGTCTATGTGGTAACTGTCTACTAATCTGCACACAGGAGCCAATGTTACCCAAGAGTGATGTATACAGAAATGGCCATGGAGGAGAAACATAATGGTACGTAATATATATATACATGGGAGGGGAAATATGAATTGGCACCAGGAGGATAGAGCCGAAGAGGAAATTGTTTTAGCTGCATGCAGGAGTTACTAAGGAACAGCAGGGGGTAAGAGCTGCCTTATCACTACTGGCATTAGTCATAGGATAATGAGTTTGGAGCTTGTGATATTTTAAGTTAATGGGGTTGCAAGTAAGATTCATAAGGACGCAGGAGAGAAAAAAGGACTCAAGTGTCTCTATGTTGTATTAAGGAACAGGGTAAGTTAAGTATGTAACTATTTTATATTAAAAGAATAAATATATTAACTTAAAAAGTGAAGTAAATGTATAATAATAATAATAATAATAATAATAATAATAATAATAATAATAATAATAATAATAATAATAATAATAATAATAATAATAATAATAATAATAATAATACTAATAATAATAATAATAATAATAATAATAATAATTTGCATTCTAATAAAGTGTAAAATATGAAATGCTAACCAATCCTGCCACGTCGTTAAACAAATGTTTACACCAAATGCCATTCCTTGGGAAGCAATGTGCATTTTAGCAAATTTGAAACAAAAATTCCAGTACAGAAAACTACACTATAAATTCTTTTAGCAAAAATGCAGTGACAGATTACCATAGTTTTCGGACTATAAGTCAGTTTCATGGTTTGGATGGTCCTGCGACTCAGGTGAGACTTATATATTAAAATATATAGTTTCAGGCTTGTTATTTTCACACTAACGGCCACGAGGGGGCGCTCTAGTGTTGTGTGCCAGTATCTGCTACAAAAAACAAAACAAAAAAAGCTGTTACTGCTTCAGTCAACGCAACTGCTTCCATCAGAGCACAGACAAAACTGCTGCAGATTTCCACGCCGAGGTCGACAGTTTGAAGTGTTGAAATGTCTGTTCTTGGTCTCTGATTTTATAACATAAATGCCCCCAAAAATATATATATAAATATGTTTTTTTTCTTCTTCAATGTGCATTTTTTGGCTGGTGCGACTTATACTCCAAACCGACTTATAGTCCGGAATATACTGTATATTGAAATGCATGATTTCAGACCTGAAATTGCCAATTGTTATTGACTAAACCAAACCTGAAGGCTGATATTAACTTGAAAACTACCACTACGTGACATCACAAGGTGGAATAGAGCGTTTTGAGCTTAGACTAATAAGAAAAGGTTATTCAAACATGTGTGAATGAAGCAAAACAGAACTCAGAGTATGTTTTTGAGGAGGTAACAACATAATAACATGGCTAAACACTGAGAAGAATCCGTGTTGGGAACTTTACCGATCATAATTCTTTCTCTTAGACAAACTTCACAGCGACAGGACACTCCAGGCTGCGATTAGTCCAAGCACAAGTTAATCAGGATGCCAGAAGCAGCGAACACGAACCTGGATAAATGACCTCAGATTGAAAAATAAGCCGGTGAGTGCGACGCCAAGTCCACACCAGCTGAGTACGAGGCTGAGGAGCGGCCAGGGACAGATGGGAAACCAAGATGACAACAAGTGGATGATAAAGTGCTGATCTGCTCCGCTGTTAATTTCGTCAACTAATATGGGCCTGTTTTGTCATTTCTGTGTTCAATCTGTCACCAGTGAACCAGCTAAGAAGTAGACTCGATGCTCCATCCCAATTCCAATAACACAATGAAAAACAAACTCGTTTTTTAGACAATATGATGTTCAACCTTAAATATTTATGAGCTTTAACGTCGATTATTATCTGATATTCAATACTAACCCAACAACCCGATGATTAATAATGGACGGCTAAATGAATGGTGTGCTTTTTCTGATGGAGGGATGAAGAGACCGGCCTGCTGGTCTCCATGGAGATGTTAATGCTTTGCCTGAAATGTTCCACAGTGTGACCTCGGATCCAAGCAGGTTAGTTACAGGTCAGGCCTCTACTTTACAGCATTTATTCCCCCGCAACTGTGGAGAACTTTTGCACAGTACTGTATGTTTTCTAAGTATTTATGATTTGCATGAGTTTAACCCTCGAAGACCTATGTTATCATATACGATACAGAGGAATATGTTTCTATAACCGCGCAGAACTTTGTAACGGTAAAAGACAGAAACTTCCTTTTCCCCTCTGAAAGTGCAGACATAGAGGTTTCCGTACATTTCTGCGGCTTTATCCTACGTCACACTCACGCTGTGTGATGACGTGAGCAAAACGAGTGTCCAATAGGAACTTTGTTTTCCCCAAACTCATGCGCTCCGTCCATTTTGATGGAGCCAAACTTTGCCAAAGAGTGAAGTGAGTCAAGATGGTCGACTCCTCTGACTGTGTGTGTTTATAACGAGGGAAAAAGTCGCTCTAAGTGGAGTTAATTCTCACATAAACAGCAAATTGTACATCTTGGTGTGTGTAATTGTGAATCCCTTTCTACTTTTATTTGGTTTATTTCACTCAAAATGAACAAATCCAAATGTAATTTCCACCCTGGAAATGCAGAAGTGCTGTGGCTCTGGCCCTGGACCTGACAGGAGCTGTTTCCAGGACTGGACCAGGAAAGTAATGGAGCGATTACACTTTTATTTTTGTTTTTAGGGCAATAAGGAGATTTTTAATTTACTTACAGACTTGAGATTTTTGCATTTTTGTAGCTAAGGCCCTAAATTAAGCATTTTTTTAATGTCCAAAAAGTTTCTATGTTTGCTGTGTGTTTTGTATAAAAGAGTGCGAATTTCATTTTTTGTTGTTGTTTTTTTTTCTTCATCTCTATTTCTGGTCCTGTAGCTTTTATCACAGCCTCATGACACAACTACAGCAGCAGATTGTGAAATAACAGGTTGGACTGAACAAAAGGAGGTAGAACACTTCATTAGAGGGTAAAAGGGGCAGTTTTAAAAGCAAAATTAAGAAAAAAATCCAGGCGAGGAGAAATGTACTAAAATGGCCCTTAGGTCTACAGGGGTTAAAGCCATACTGTGGAACATTTTAGGCAACATATTGTAGAAACTTGCAGTGTTGGACGAGTTAACTGAAGTTGCGGTGACGAAAATCACTCGTCAGTTCGATTCCCACTGTAAGTCCTGTACATTCTGTTTCTGTTTTCATCGAGCAAGACACTTCCCCTTACGCTTACCGCTAATACTTTACAGTTTCTGTCTTACTGCCACGAAATGTCATAGTCAGATGTGAATAAGACTTCACACTGGCCTGGGTATTATCTATTATGTAAGTGTTCTATAGTATTAGCAGTCAGGAACTCCTTTTCTCTCTCTCTTTTCTCATCTTCCATCTCAGTGGAGCCTGTACTACATTTTGATTTCCTTAAGTGAGTCCATACTGCGATCCTTTATGTGTGTGCGCGCTGTGTGTCTTTCTTCGTGTGCGCCGAAGCTTAGATCCACACCAGCAGTCACTCACCTCAGCTTCATTAGCCCGATCAATCATTGACTTCTGCTTTTGTCTTTTCTCTCTCATATCTGGCCCGATATCGACCCGACCGCATGTCAAGACTTGCTATATCTACCCATATATCTCTTCATATCTCCCCTTTCGCATATTGTTCATTGATTAGGCCCGGGTACTGTGGAGAAATATTTATTTTTCCTATACTCCTCCATCTCCCATACCTAGGTTCATTCAGCGCCGTATCGATCGGTTCTGGTGTCGAGGAGAATTGCCCACTTGGTCCCAAAGTAAAAAGCACTAAACGTTATTTGCGTTCCTGTCCACCGTTTGGCCTTGACCTCCTGTTAGCATTTAGCATAGACGTTTGTCAATAAGTGCTGGCGTCAATCGGGCATTTGCAAAGAAACGGCTCTTTTGCTCCTCTGCACAGTTTGTTTTTTCCGCCTGGGCTGATAGCCTTGGCGTCTACAGTACTTCTTCTAGGCGGGAGCGCTGAGGTCTTCTGGCGGCCGGTGCTCGCTCTCTCGCTCTCTCGCTCTCTCGCTCTCTCTCCTCTCTTCCTTTTTCTCCCTCTCTTTGTCTCTCTGAGGACTGACAGTAGTTATTAGCGCAGGTCAGCAGTGCTGGTTTAAAACAGAATACTGTACACTGGCAAATGCATGGTTAATGGAGATGTGGGTCAATAAAACAACACTGTGGAACTTCGGATTCCCCCATTCAGCTTTTTCAATTCCGATACTGATACTTTTGACTTTAAAGGTGCCTTGTGTACGTTTTTGTTTGGGGGCCGTCATTACTCCACAGTATGACATTAAACAGCTCTACATTATATTTATTTACTGTATTTTTTGGACTATGTCACACTTTTTTTCATGGTTTGGATCCTGCGACTTATACTCAGGTGCGACTGTTTAGATATAAAACATATCATTTCACATCTTGGTTATTTTCACACTGACAGCCACGATTATTACTATTTCCTCCTGCACCGCTGTCACTTCTCGCTTTGTACTGCACATGTCTCCTGCAGAAAGAGCCGCTGTCCTGCTGCACGTCGCGAAATCTGCAGCTGAAAACGATAATCGAGCGGCAGAAAGAAAGTCTGGAGTGAGAAACTTGTGTTTGACTAGTAAAAAGCAGAGGATACTCGAACTGCAGTGAAGAAAACAAAAAAGCTAATCACGGGGTAAACGCTAGATTTAGCTAAATTTGCTCAGAAGTGACACCGAGGATGAAGAGCGGATGGATTTCGTGTTTTGGTTTGGTCTCCATGAAGTTAGAAAGTTTTAATACTTGGAAACATTTCCGACAAATCAATAACATCTCCATGGAGAAGAACATTTGACGGACCCCCCACTAGAAAAGTTGCACAATTCATTTTTAAGTGTCTGCGACAAGTGTAGGTGTGGAAATATTTCCTGAAAACACAGCTAACGTATTACACCAGAGATCCAAGGAGCTGTTATTTATCCCACAAATAACTACAGAACGGCGCACCAATAAAACACAATGAGACATAAATAGGCTCAATATGTCAACTTAACCGATACCACGGAACAGATACATGATCCAGCGAATTTTTTCAGTCCCCGACGATGCTCTGAACCAGTATCGGTATCGGTGCATCCCTATTTGGAACGATCTTCATGGACATAAACAAAACAAGTGTTATGTCTGACTGGAGTGTTGTAGCCAAAGGAGCAACATTCCCATAGGCCCAGTTTGGGGCAAGGAAAGAATCATGTTTGTGGAGAAGCAAGCCCACAGCTCAAAATAAGGTTCTTCTTTCGTCCAGTGCAATAAAACACACAAAATGTAAAAAAAAACTATAAAAAACACTTATTTTATATATATTTTTGGAGAGATTCTAGTATTCCTGATAATTATCCAAAATGTAAATCCTCTTGTTTAACGTCACATGTGTTTTACTGACAATGCCAATGTTCTCCTGAGACCTGAGCTTTTGTCTAGGGTGCATTTTTTATTTCTTCTTACTATTTGGGATAAGTAGGACCTATTAAGCATAATAACTAAACTGTTTTTGTACAGGAAGTATTTTGTGCATCCTGTGAGAACAATGGGTCGATCTTACTACGTGACATCAACAGACACCGTTGTTTTAAAAATGCAAAAACACTAAAATGTAAAGATAAAACACATTCTGCTGTTTATTTCAAGCTCTAAACCTGCCAAATGTGACGTAGGTCGACCGTGAGCGGGTTGAGGTTCAGTGAGCGAGGTTCATAAAAAACACAGACAAAGGCGTGAAAATGCGGTCCAGTTTTAATTTTTCCTGGTTTTCAATCGTTACAAAAAAAAGCGGACATGCAAAAAGTGCAAAAAGTTGCAAGGTACAAAATGGAGGCAGCAGTTTCCTCTCCAGCAGCAGAACCGTCCAGATATTCTATATATACCATGCTGTTTTTTTTATTGCTGTAGAGGTTTTTTGTTGATTTCCCTGCCATTTTTTTCATTGAAATTTGGTGTAATATTGTGATATCAGCACAAGATCGCACAGTCCCTCAATATGGCTGCCAGGTGAAAGTTAAAAAAATGGACTATCATGGTGCTAAGAGGCAAAAATGTAATGTCCTTGTATGAGGCCACAGGGTCTCAAGAGGTTAACCTTAACAGGAGAGATGCATTGTGCCAGGCTGCAGCACTAGAACTGATTTCCACTCCCTGGTGCATGTTTTTTTTTAGGTTTCTACTGGGTGTAGTCGTATCAATAATAATTTCGCCCACACCCAAATCTCAATTACACACCAAAAACCTTTCAAATGTTGCAATGAAATGCACATGAAATCGCGGTTTGACTTGGATAGTGCATAACCAGTGGAATATCTGACGGCTCACGAATGTAATAAAACGCTGGCTATATTGTAGTTGAATCATGATGAGTGTTAATATGAAGTGACTTTAATAGTGGGTGAAAAAAAGAGAGAGAGAGACGCTTGGGGGGGAAACTAAAAAAAAAGTGGTTATAGAACAGCAGTAGCAGTAACTGTAAAAACACTGGGTAATATTATGATTCCCACCCAGACTTACTCTTTCGGGGAGAAGAGAGAAGAAAGGAAGTCAATGCAGGGCTGTGACAGTAAACAAAAAGAGGGAAGAGAGAGAGGGGGGGAAAAGAGAGAGAATAGGAAATAAAGGTAAAAGCATCCCCCACCGCTACTGTCTGAGCAAAAACTATGGGATTCTACAGCGCTCGGCTCCCTCTAGACTCAAAGAACTGGCAAAAAAGCAGCTAAAAATAGTGGGAAAATCGTGGGAAGAATTGAATCTACTGGGAGTCTACACTGCAATTATTATTAGTGTGGAAAAAAAAAGAGTGTGAAAAACATTAATCTGTCCATTTTCTTTCTATTTCTGCTGTGCTATAACAAATAAAATAAAAACATGGAAAGAAATATAGAAAATGCTTTGCACAAGGACACAAAAACAACATGTTGAAGCAGGAATCAAACCCTCAAATCTACAGATACTACGTGAAACCAATGACTATAATAAAACAATACAAATAATAGAGTCAGATGCCCTTCCGTTCAGGTTTGTTATGTGGGGAAAACAATATCTGAAAAAGTGTTTTGCCCGAAGATACAAAAATAAAAGGCATTTTGTCAAAGCAGGATCCAGTTACTAAGGGTTACGTAGACAATTCTGCTTAGTACAAGATAAAAAATAAATTAAATCAATAAAAATGGCAAAGATAAATCTACAGTAGTTAAGTTTTTGTTTGGTTTTTCCTGATGCAAAGCTTAGAATATTGAACCCATTTGATACAAACCGAGTACAAAAGAAAAAGAGAGAAACAAAACTGCTCAAATTAACGTTCTAAATTCAAGCAATTCACCGAATTAAAATTTTTGTTTCACCGGTAGATGAATTAGTTTGATATTAAAATAGTGAAAGGCGACAGATAATGGAAAAAGAAATTTAAAAACAACTTGAAACAAAGTTCAAATCATTTCAACACATCTGCCGCCGGCTTCTTTTGGGAAAACACTGCTGCATAAAACACACAGTTCACCCCAATAAAAATCCGCACAGAGGAGTGGAAGGAGGCTAGGAGACGAGGCTAGGAGAGAGGGAGCGTGCTCTTTCCTCGTAGCCTCCCCGAGTGGTTCTCTCGCTCCCTCGTTCCCTCTATCCTTCCTTCTTTCCTTCTATAAACAACCACAACGAAGCTGCACTTCTCCGTACAGGCAAAAGCAGAGCAGGTCTGTCTTTCCTGTCCACTCCCCACAGAATCAGCGGAGCGAAGGAAAGCAAATGTACGGACAGACGGGTGGAGGGAGGGAGGGAAGGAGGGAGAAACAGACAGAGAGGAAGGACGGGTGGAGAGACAGAGGGTGAGGGGGGTGAGGAGGGAGAGAAACAGAGAGAGAGGGTGAGAGAGATAAGAAAGGAGGAGGGAGAGAGCAGGAAGGAAGAGAAACAGGCAGAAGGAGGAAAGGAGAGATAAAGAGTGAGAGACGGAGAAAGAGAGAGAGGAAGAGAGGATTGAAAAGAGAGAGTGAGAGAAGAATGTAAAGACAGAGAGAAATTAATGCAGGAGAAAGAGAGGAATGAAGAGAGATGAATGGAGAAAGAAAGGAATGATGAGAGAGAGAGAGAGCAGGAGGAGAGAGAGAGAAACAGAGAGCAATAAAGAATAAGAATGGAGAAAGAGAGGAATGGAGAGAAGGAGTTATGGAGAGAGAACGAGAGGATTTGAAAAAGAGAAAGTGAGAGACAGGAATGCAGAAACAGAGAGAGATGAATGCAGAGAAAGAGAGAAAAATGAAGAGAGATGAGGAGAAACAAAGAGGAATAGAGAGAAGGAAAGAGGAGTGGAGAGAGAAACAGAGGACTGAAAAGAGAATGAGAGAGAGGAATGTATAGAGACATGGAGAGATGAATGCAGAGAGAAAGAGAGAGAAACAGACAGAGAGAAACGGGGGAGGACAGGGAGGAGAGAGAAAAGGGACAGTAAACGAAGCTCAAAAATGTTTCCTCAAACCCATTTTTTCATTGTACGTTTTACCATATGTGAACAGAACTGCACCAGCTACAGATGCCCCGGGGCAAACTGAAAGATTCAAGAGCTCCTCCCTGCCCCCGCGACCTTTAAAACCACCAACTCACACACAAAAAACCACCAACTCACACACACAAAACCACCAACTCACACACACAAAACCACCAACTCACACACACAAAACCACCAACTCACACACAAAAAACACCAACTCACACACAAAACCACCAACTCACACACAAAACCACCAACTCACACACACAAAACCACCAACTCACACACACAAAACCACCAACTCACACACACAAAACCACCAACTCACACACAAGTATCAAGTGCACTGCCCAAAGACACAACAGAACTTCAGCTCCAATGACATTTGAACAGCCGATCCACTCTATTCACTACATTCACTAGTGTAATACTCGTGTTATGCTTTACACATGCGGTCGCCGCGCTCACTGACAGCTTTAATTACAAATAAATACAGTTAATTCAGAATACAAATGAATTCTGCTTTAAAAAGACCAGGTAAACACTTAATTCCCCATGAAAAGGATTCATGATTCAGCTTAACTGCAAAGTGAGTGGGTGGTTTATTCTGATTTTAAAGCCAAATTTATGTATCCCTCGATCATTTAAACGTTTATTCTTCTTAAAAATAATTACGGTCGTTGATGCTCGTTGGGTCGTCCTTCTGATGTGATTTATTCATTTTTTAATTTAACCTTTATTTAAGCAGGAAAGTCCCATTGAGATTCAAAGAGAGTCCTGGTCAAGAGGCAACACAACACAACCCACAAGACGACGGTTAAATATAAAATCAACACAGATAAAATGTTAGCGACACAGAAACTTTGGCACATCATCGACTGCATTTCCAGGTCCTTCAAAAGAGCATTAAAAAAGTTTTAAGTTTTAAAACCCTCTGCAGAATTCCAGTCTAGAGCACGATCCTGAAAAGACAGTTTTCCTTTCTCTGTTCTCACAGTACGAACCGACAACGTGTGAACATCCTGAGAACTTAAAAATCTGATGTGGACGATCCGGCTCCTCCAGTCGTCTCTCTGGACTTTCCTCCACGTCTCTTTGGATTTGTGAGCGGGATGTGGGAGTTCGGAAGCAGCCTCAGACTCAGTTTGTCTTCTTCCTCCTCCTCCGACACTCTTCCCTTCTCCTCCTCAGCTCACAGACGGAAACCTCGAGCTGCTGCTTCATTATCATCGGAACAAGTGGGGGGAAAAAAAAGTTTGGATCATGTTTGTGTCCGTGGTGTAACGACAAACCGAGATGACGGAAAAGCCGGTAGCAGCTGAAGTGTGTGTTTTCTTCCGATAGATGTAAATACGTTCGTGTCGCTGTCCAATCAGAACCCTTCCCAATCCCCATATTTAATTCCAAACAATTAGTTCGGAATTAAAAAACATCATGTAAACGTGGCCATTCACTGCTCCTACATTCCCACATACGTTGTACTTATAAATAAATATACCGGGTACTTCTCCCTCTGGTACAGTGGAGAGGGGAAAAAGGGCAAACACACTCACACACTCACACACTCCGGATGTGGCCAGAGTGATATTTTAGATGTTTGGCTGAACATGGCTGGGTTAGGTCAGACCGGGACTACTTTAAGGGAATCCAGACCACACAAGTTCCCACAAGCGCACACACACAGGCGTTCGCGCGCACGTCATCCCCTCCGTGCGGGGACGTGGGGTTTCAAAGCGCCGGCTCCGGTTCTGTTTATATGGTAATGTATATAAGAGCGGACGTGGGCCTGTCTGGTGCCCGGACCCCATCGGTGCGCTCACAGCTGTCTCCCTTCTCCTCCCACAGCTCCTGCTTATGCCTCTTCAAAGTTAGATCCGACTCCACTTGTGGTTAGTCTTGGTTTGCGAGCGTCTGTTTGCGATCACACTCGGCTACGGGAGAACGGGCTGATCCGGGGTCAGCGCTCAGTCGGCGTGACGTGACATCTGCTGCTTGTAAAAATGCTGCTTTTTTATTTTTTTACACCGTGAATACAGCGGTTCATACATTACAAAAAGGAATTTCTGAGGTACTAGAATTTGTCATATAATTTCAGATGGAGAGAGAGAGGTTTTTTTAAATAGGGATGTAACAATAATGGAAATATTGTGATATCGTAGCATCAGAAGTCTACAAAAATATCATGGACCATCACAATATATCGAAACTACAAGTCTCTCCGCTTTAATACACTGTTATGGTGCAAAAAACCCCAGAGAGAACTACATAGACCATGATCCTTTGCTCCGTTTATGACAGAACTGAAGTCTTGCCAAGGCATTTAAAGAGGAAAATACACACAAAAACATATTCGCAATTCTGTTAACCTCTACAAAACATTGCAATAAATATCGTACCGTGAGTTCTATATCGTGAAAATATCGTACAGAGAAATTTGGATATCGTTACATCCCTAATGTTTAACCTCATTATTTTTTAGGATTTGGCTCCACACACTTGCTGCATTATAATTATCTTTTTTAAAGTATTTGTTCTGCCAGTTTTAAAGCTGCTACATTACACAAAATACCGTGTTTAATGATTTTACCTTTTCAAACGCAAACCCAAAGTTGTGTTTTCTTTTAATATTATTCTTTTTGGTCCATTTAAATAATCTTTTCGGTGTGTCTAAATCTCCAAAGCTCTAAATGCTCTGCTCCACCTTCCACGTCTACATTTTTCCTTTAGTTCAGTAGAGATGGTCAGTTACGGGACTGAAGTGATCGAAATGATTCTAGTGAAGGTGTGTGGAGTTTAAAAACACAGTGGAGCACTTCCTGTATTACCGCATGACATCACAAGGTGGAATAGAGCGTGTTTAAAAACTTGTGAATGAAACAAAACTCAACTCCGGGTTTGTTTTGGATGAGGAAACAACATAACAGATCAGAAAAAAGTGCAATATGGTCTTTTTCCTGTATATTTTGTTCACCAGGGTCACTTAAAAGGATCAAAATAATAAAAAAAAACATTGCTAATGAATAAATACTAGTCCTTTTCTGCAGTGTGTGTTCAATATTCTCCGTGGGAACACATGTTTTGGTAGATTTGGGCCTGCACACTGGGTTGACATGGGTAAAACATGCAGTCCCCCTGAGCAGGTTCTGAGGCAGCTGCAGGCAACAGCTCGCGCGGCCTTGTCACTCTCCCAATGCAAAAAAAAAAACCAAAAAAAAACAGGGGGAAAAAAAAGGTAAAACAGTCACTTCACCACAACTGCCACCAGGGCGGGGTCAGAGGAACTTCTTCTAGTGCCCGTCTCAAAAATCTCAGACCGTGTCACAGCGGTGTTGCAGTGTGTGTTGCAAAAAACGTCCTAAGATCTGTTCTGCAACTGGAAAATAACACGGGCATTACAAGAACGTGTGCGAACTAGTGACGGGTATTTATGCCAGATGCCCTCCCTGTCACAACTGGCCACAAATACTACTGTAACTGGAGTGGGCGAGGAAGGTGAAGTTGATCTATGATACTTTTTGTATAAATTAAAGAGTAGATGTTGACTAAATAATCAGAAAAAGCTGGAAACTGTGCCACATTTAAACTAATATTAGGCTATAATCTATTTCTAACCCAAACTTTGCAACTTTCAAGACTAAAAAAACCCTTTCTTTTCATGTTTTCGTGCCACATATCTTCCTTTCTTCCCACTCCCTCCGCTCCGTCTCTGAAACAGCAGATAGTCATCTCTGTTGACTCACATTAAAGTGGAACTAAACATCCAAACTCCGCCTACAACCGCATTAAAAAAGAGCTGTTAAACTTTACACTACCTCGAGGCCTAAAAAGAAGCGTGAGGGAGGACGAGGCGTGTGGTCTGGAGGTGTAAGTAGCAGCGTGATTGGTAGTTGGTCTCTTGTAATGTCACCAACTACTTGAAATTACAGAGCCCACTGAAGGCAGCGCACTCATTTTTGACAAGAAAGCTGCAAATTTACCTAGTTTGCACTGAAATTCCCTTCCCAAAAATGACAAGGAACAGTAGATAGTGCTATAAAAACACTAAATACTCAGTTTGGTAGCAAAAAAAAGCAGATTTAGGATTTTGTTCCACTTTAAGTAAGTCTCAGAATTGACGATTGGCCAACTCCAGCCCGTTCTTTGTGGAGCTTCGCCTGTTCCTTTCATTTCGCAGGGTTTTCCCCCAACTGCTATAAAAACACCAGAACCACTATCACATTTAAGGCACTCCAAAACCCCAATATGACCACTGCCGGATTGATGGATGAGGTGGAAGTGATATCTTTTCCACCGTATTCATATCCTCAACATGGGGAAGTTTAGGCGAACACAGAATAAATGTGATTTGCAACTTGAAAATTGCACGTGCGGTCGGTTTATACAACGTCGAACGACGAAGTCTGAAAGTGTCAAAACTACGGCGCGTCCATCCCCAAACATCTCAAGCAATAATTGGAACATACGTTACACTTGGAAAGCGCCGAGAAGTTCTGAACACTCAATGGTGGCCAACGCTTTCCCAGTCGGCAGCCAAAACATATCAGCTCCTCGCAGCTGTTTTCGATTTCCAGAGATGCCTTTCAAAATGTTCGTCTTTCAAAATTCTCTCTGTAATTTTTTCCAGACGCGCTTTCCGTCCAAACTTCGGTAGTGCCTCGTCTAGATCAATAGCGAGCCCAGATCCGTCTTCGCTTGCAGATCGTTGACCCTTCCTTGGACTTTGGGGGCGTAATTGCGCTAGTTTTGAGCTAATATGTGTTGGTGGTTACTCGGAGAAGAAAGATAAGGTTTCAAGAGATTTTTTTTTTTTTTTCTCTGATAGAACACAGGCATGAAGCATGAAAAGGAAAAGAGGAGGTTGGAAAGTGAACAAGTCATAAAAGTGAGATGGAAGGAGGGAGGGATAGAGATGAAGGCGTGACCAGACTGGCAGAGGTATGGAGAAGCAGAATTGGCAGCGCCGCATGTGCAAGTCAACACGAGTTCAATCTCGCGCCGGCACAGCTTGCAAAGTGTCCCAACAACAGCACGTCCACAAGGTCCATTACACTATTCATGTTTGGGTGATTCAGGATGCAAGAAAAACATTAAAAGGGAGGAAGGAGGAAGAGTGTAAACACGGTGGGGTTTTAGACATGCAGATATTAAACAACTGCCAAAAAAGGGGAAAAGGTGACCGCGATCTGCCGCAAAGTTTACGCTATAACGTCACCGCAAATTAGTATCACTTAAAACGGCCTCATGTTTTTTCCATAAGCTACTGAGGTCAAAGTAAGTCTACTGTGTCCTGCCTGCATCTAATCAGAAAGCGTTTTATTGTCCGATAATGAGGAAGTGCACCGTAGCCTGCTAGTTGTTGTTAGAGTTGTTGAAAATTCTGAAAAAAACGCTTATAAAACTAATTAAGATTAAGGTAAATGAGGCGTGACTTTGGATCACTGCAAACGGTTTAAAATGAACTAGTTTTGTATTTCATGATTTTTAAGACAGTAAAAATCATGTAGTTTAATTTTAAGTGTAGTTTATTTAGTTACATTGTGATAGAACAGGGGTCTCCAGCCTTTTTCCTCCGGTGAGCTCCTCTACAAAACAAAAATGCTAAAAGAGCTGCTCATTTTAGCGGCTGCAAGAATCTAAGACGATTATAAGAAAGACGGTGAGCCTTTGGGAACAGATAGACGCCGATAAAACATATATTAGTGCACAAAGTTGGGCTTCAAAATAGTAAAAAGCAAGTCATTAATCTTGGCTGACCAGATTTTCAAAATAAAAAACTGTGACATCTCCATGTTTTGGGTGGTTGCTCATAATAAAATAGTGAAACAAATGCATAATTAATAAAAACCGTTCTGCGCTCGGCCCATTTATGAATAACATGAGTCCGTATAGTCACATTTTCTTTGCGTTTTCCTAATTTTTAAGCAGCTTTTCTATATTTTACCTGTATTTTACGCCTCTCTTTACCGTCGACAGGTATCAGATTGGTCAAAAATAGGGACACTTGGTACATTTCTGGTATAAAACTGAGACAAATCACTGGTTTTGTAAACATCTGCTGGAACAGAGGACACAGGACTCAAAACTGGGACTGTTCCGAGTCAAACGGGACATCTGGTCATCATAAATGAACCAGATTGTTGTTCTTCAGCGCAATGGTATATTCCGAAATCCTGTGGCGAGCTGCTTGGAGGGGGATGGAGAGCTACAGGCTGGAGACTAGAGGAGGCGAGAGTGTTGAGAAGAACTCTAAGTTTGTGTGTTAAATGTGCGTGAATGAAACAAACCACAACTCCGGGTATGTTTGTGATGAGGAAACATAATCACAGATCAAAAAATAGAGTATTGTGGGCCCTTTAATTGAGAACTGCTGACTCAAATGTGAAAAAAACTACACATTTTTACTCCATACTCCACTCAGTTCTCCTCACCTGTCTTCACTTACGGACTGTATAACATGTCAAGCAAAAGGCTGCGCTCAGACTGCAGGGCTTAATACTCAATACTCGATTTTTTTTTTGCGAGGTCGTTCATATTTCCAGTTGAGAGCGACTTGTATGTGATCTCCAGTGTGAACTTTAAATTCCCCAAAAGTGTCTCAGATGTGAGGACACGACAACGTCACAAAAGCGAGTGTGCTCATTGTGCTTTATCCTGTTGCCACCCGCCTAATTTTGTCTGTGCACAACAGTAACACAAACCCAAATGTCACAGCTTATTAAAAGAAAGTCTTAGACCCCACAGGCTTGTGTGATGCATCATTTTAAAGCTTAGACCTTCCAGTTTCTGTAGATCTGCATATGAAGACTGTGAGTGCAGCTAACTTACAGTACAGGCGTTTTAAAAATTCTAAAAACTGTTGTTGTTGTTTTTGCCTTGGAAAAAAAAACAAAATAATAAAGGCTCTAACTTGGGCAAACTTCATCCTAGGCATTTGTGGCTCACTACACTCACTGCTGAAGTTGTTGGCAACAATTGTGTAAAATTTCAGACCTCTAGGCCTAAGGGTTTGGATGCTGTGACCCTTTTTTGTCAAAAAGTGACAATTTGCCAGAAGTGTGCCAAATATGAGGTCGATTGTAGGTGGGATAAATGCGACGTGGCCGTTCAGACTGAAGTCACATGGCAAAAGATCGGATATGTATCGGCTTTAGGAGCACATATTTATGTGGCCTGGGTCACGTTTGAAAAAATCGGATCTGTTTTTGTTCAGACGGTCATTAAAAGATCAGATACAGGTTGCATAGGGGCAAAAAAAAATCAGATTTGGGTCACTTCAGGCTGCAGTCGGAACGTGGCCAAAGTTACTTAAGCTTTGATTTCCAGTTTACAGAATGAGTCTTCATAGCTCGTGCACTAGATTAAAGAGGCTAGTTTGTAGGTTTATTTGTGCACAGACTGCGATGGTAGTTATTCACCGGGGCTGTCAGATCAGACAGGGCCACGCCGTCAGAAAGCAGCGAGCCAAAGGTCAATGTCACTAACAAACGCACGCATTTGCTAGCTTCACATACAATGATTAAGTGCCCAGGCTCAGAACGAAGGGAAGAAAAAAACGGTATTCACATTTTTCAAAGCTGCACACCGGTTGTGGAACAAACTGAAGATGTTTTTATAGAGTCATATGTTAAGTAGCGCGGGTTAGCTGACACCTACAAGACCAGTGTTGTGCTAAAACAAAGACAAAACAAGCTGCAATAAACCAAATATAGGAGAAATATGGTAATAATAGTGCTGGACTGAGCTATTGGAATATTCAGTAGAAATGAGAAAGGAATAAGAGAAAATACTCGAATAGATTTGTCTTTCTTATAATAATAAAAAGTAAAAATTTGATTAATAATTTAACAATTTCTGTTAAAATCACTATACTAATCATTAACATTTTTTTTTAAATCCATTTACAATACACACAAAAAAGCAAGCAATTTAAAGTAATCCTAATAACACTATACTACTACTTCTATTAATACTGCTACTACTACTTTGTTCATTAGTGCTACAGATGTAACATTAAATGCAATACCAGTCTCACAATACACTTAGAACTACACAGACCATGATCCTTTGCTCCATGAATAAACTGCTTCAAAACTAAACTCTATGTGTCTGAAATTAGAAAGAAATGAGATGAGAGGGTTAAGTTAGAGAAAAGGAGATTGTCTAAAAATGACTAGTTATTATTGGCTTCGCTATTCGCGTATTCAATAGAAACAGGAGAATAAGAGAAAATACTCGAATACATTTGTCTTTCTTATAATAATAAAATGTAAAATTTTGTTTCATAACTTAACAATTTCTGTTCAAATCTCTGTACCGATCATTAAAAATGCATTCAAAATACACGTGTACAATTTGGCAAACAACACTATACTACTAAGACTACGACTACGACTACGACGACTACTACTACTACTACTACTACTACAACTACTACTGCTACTAATACTGCTACTACTAATTTGTACAGATGTAACATTAAATGCAATACCAGTCTCACAATACACTTGGAACTACATAGACCATGATCCTTTGCTCCACGAATAAACTGCTTCAAAACGAATGTTGTTTAACTATTAGGAAACACATCAGCAGTGATTATACTAACTCTGTGTGTACAAAATTAGAAAGAAGTGAGATGAGAGGGTTAGTGAGAGAAAAGGAGATGATCTAAAGCTACTTGTTAGTATTATAAGTACTTTATTTTGAATTTACCATGTGTCACGGGTAAGTACAAGCGCGAGGCATAGTCCACGGGCTCCTCCTCTTCCTCCTCCTCCTCCTCTGAGCCCGGTTCGGCCGCGTTTGCTAACAATGGGTTGTCATGGAGACTGGTGGACTGTGGATGTGATTGGTCAATGACAGATGACGGACAGGAGGGGGAGAGCATGGGAGAACCTGTGCGGCGACCAAAAGAAAAACAAGACACAAAAAAAGCACAAATGAATGATGGCTGCAAAATGAACGGACTTCACACACTGGCAAAATTGAAGCATGGGGGATGGGAAAAAAAAGTTGGAAGTCAAAAAGCGCCCTGGCTGCAGTGTTTTCTCGCCAGAGGGTCGTGACAAAGGTTCGGTTCGTGTCTTCACTATTTGAAGAGGAGGCCAGATGTCTAGTGGGTTCTGTAGTGCACTCGATCTCACATTGCATCATGAGAAGCAGTGGGCCAGTGCACAAAAGCAATACAAGGCTGGAGGCGAAAGCAGATATCAATTCTTAACATTTTTATTTCTCTTAAAACGATTTGTTTTGAGGAAGTATCTTTCGCAATTCATTTATTTTGGAAAGTGGAAGAACATGAGAACATTGTGCAAAAGGCTGAGGAGGGTTTGAACATCTTTACCATTGACTTCCTGCTTTAACTACTCGTCAGTCGGCCAGAAATAACACAAGCAAACAGGGAAGTAACAATAAGCGAAATATCGTGATATCGTATCGTCAAAGGTCTCCCAATAATATCGTGGAGCATCACAATATATCGAATCCCAAGTCTGTTTGCTTAAATGAACAGTTCTGATGCAGAAATAGATTAAAAAAAACAGAGGGAACTACATAGACCATGATCCTTTGCTCCGTTTCAGTGCAGACGACATGAAGAAATAACTGTTCTAAGCACTTTTACATCTTCGTTCTTTGGATTAAGTCTTGTGAAGGCGTTTTTAGAGGAAAAAGCAGCTGATTCACAGTTTTGTGCGTAAAATATTGCAATAAATTTGGTATCGTGAGATGTTTATGGTGAAAATATCCAACAGAGATTTGGATTTTGTTCCACCCCTAATGACAATAAATGTTGCACCCAATGACTGGGGTCAAAGCGTTTTATAATGTCTGTCTTGTTATGTAGAATATCATAATATCGTGAGCTTTCCAACGATATCGCAATAAATATCAGATATCGGATCATGAGACTTGGATGTTGTTCCACCCCCACAAGCAAATACCAATTCTTGACGATGTTTATTTCTATAGTAAAACAAAATCTGGTCACGTTGGCAAAAAGCTTTTCGCAAATTCATCTCACACGCGCCACAGGGAACGAGCGTTTGAGCTGCCAACACTTTTTATAGCAGATATTTTCCCAAATCAACAGATAATCCCATTTGTTTTAACACAAATCTTCATTTTTTTTTTGCATTATGAAGAAGCCACTAAACCGAAATCAATACATGACTGAAAGCAAAAACAGAAAAAAAAAAACTAAATGAAACTTGCACGTGCTATTTATTTAATTTTATATAATTTAGAAAAATGTGGATTTGTAACTGTAGTGCTGTTATTTGCAATGTGGATTTGATCTATTTTCATGTTTTGTGATTTTAAAGCACTTTGAATCACTTTTTGTGGTGCGTTCAGAAAGCACCGTAAAGGAACTAATATCGACATTTAGGCCATGTCCACACGTAGCCGGGTATTTTTAAAACCGAACATTTCCCCCCCTCCGTTTATAAAAATAGTCCACACCACCTCGTCTTCGAAAAAAATACCTTCCACACATAACCGAACATCTGCGTTTTCAACCACATTCATACACATTCCAAACCTGTAGATGGCGTTATTTCCATCACTTCGCCGTCACTTCCGCCTAAACTTAAACAACAGAAAACATGGCGCCGAGCTCCTCTGTCTGGACAGACTCGGAGTCAGAATTGCTCCTAAACACAGTTTAGGAGCAATTCTGCTCTCAACACACACACAGCTCTCAAGAAACGACTCCGATCCATAGTCTGCTCTGGCTTTGGCTTTGGCTTTTGCAGTCGCCTAAACAAATGTCGCACGTTTGACGTCAGGGCAGATTCATATTTTTTGGCGCAGACAGTGACGTTTTAAAACACAAAACCCCAGTTATCTCTGTCCACACAAACAGGCATAAACGGAGTTTTCAAAAATCTTCACTTTGGCCGGAGTTTTCCCTGAATACTCGTTTCTGATGCGTGTTCGTGTGGACGACAGGTCAAAACACAGCAAAACATCTTCGGTTTGTCAGATACCCGGATACATGTGGACAAGGCCTTACTGACAATGACTAAAAACACCATGAATGTGCCTTCAGTACAAACGTGTGAGTTCTTACCCTGCACGTCACCAGATTAAGATAACAGTTTAGACGGCACTGCCCCCTAATTCTTCGCTCCTAATCTCTCCATTAACTCCGTAACCCGGTGCTCGGATCGGTGGGATTAGGGAGTTTCTTGGACTCATTTCAGCTCCTGCCTGGGAACCGCCGGACGGATTCACAAAGACGGTGGCGTTCGGGTTCGAGTCCTCGGCAAACCGGCACAACGGGCTCTGGCACCGGAGCCCGAGGGCCGTCCTGGAGCCTTTTCGCCTCTCCGTATCCCTCCTCCGCCTTCCCTCCTTCCTCCTTCCTCCTCTCGTGTCTCTGACCATTATCTGATTTCTGGAGTGATCTGGTTATTGAGACGTCAGCGGTCACATCTGGTGGATTCGGATTTGTTTCGGATTTGTTGACGCCTGAGCAGGTTTTAACGAAGAAGTTATGCAAAAAAAAAGAGGGATTTTAAAGTGAATTGTCTTCCAAATACAACAGGTGATCTTTTTATTCTAGTTTTCTTACTGGTCATGTACTCCTCCTTCACCATATCTGTCCATTCCTGCGCTCTTTCCACAATCTCTTTTGTTTCTCCTCTCTTCCATCCTGTCTCCTCCCTCTATCTACCACTACTTCTCCATTCATGCCCCCTCCTCCTCTTCCATCCTTCTTCTTCCATCTTCTACCCCCATTTCTCCCTCCCTCCTCCCCCATCTTTGTCGTCATCACCCTTCTTCCACCTCTTCTCTCTCCTCCTTCCTTCCTTCCTTCCACCTACCCCCTTTTCTCTCTCTCCCTCCCTCCGTTCCTTCTTTTGTCCCTCCTCACTCCCTCTTTCCACCTCCTTCCCTCTCTTTCTCTGTGCTAACTCTTCTCCCTATCCATCCTTCCATTTTCTCTCCTCCCTCTCTCTCTCGCTCTGCTCCTTCCCCACCCTGTCTCCCTTCTTTTGTTCCTCTTTCCACCTCCTTCCTCTCTTTCCTCCCTCCCTCACTCTCTCTGTCCACCCTTTCAGTCCAACTCTTCCCCCTATTTCCCATTCTTCCTTGTTCTCCGACTCTTCACCATTTTCTCTCCTCCCTTCCTTTCGCTCCTTCCTTCCACCTACCCCCCTTTTCTCTCCCTCCCTCTCTTCCTTCTTTTGTTCCTCCTCACTCCCTCTTTCCACCTCCTTCCTCTCTCTTTCTCGGTCCCCTCTCTCAAGCCAACTCTAACCCTTTTTCCCGTCCTTCCTTGTTCTCCGACTCTTCACCATCTTCCCTTCTCCCTCCCTCTCTCTTCCCTTGCCCTCCCTCCTGCTCTGCTCCTTCCTCACCCTCGCTCCCTTCTTTTGTTCCTCCTCACTCCCTCTTTCCACCTCCTTCCTCTCTCTCTCTGTGTCCCCCCTCCCAGTCAAACTCTTCCCCCC